>JAYJMB010001659.1:0-16334 GCA_036873735.1 Pouteria campechiana
GGAAAAATCATGGTATTATTATGTGGATTTATGGTGTAAAGTGGAGTAACGACCCCAGGAGGGCGGGGCGTTACAGAAACATTGCAATGAAGATGAGATGGAGCATGAAGAATGAAGGTAAGCCATGGCACTATGTCACGGTACTATGTCGCGACACCATGTCGTGACATTGGAAACAAAACACAAAAATAGCAAGTACAATGCCACGACACCATGCTGTGGCACAACAAATGCACATGAAGACAATAGGCGTAATGCTGTGACACCATGTTGTGGCATTAGAAAGAAGACTTGAAGACAGGCTATACTATATCATGGCACAATGCCATGACACAGACTCATAGCCGCAAGTTGGGCAAAGTAGTACAATGCCACGACACCATGCCATGACACAATGCCATGACACCATGCCTTGACACAATGTTGTGACACTATTTTGCAACATAGTGATGAGTTTTTGGACTCAAATGATCTTGTGCCGCAACACTATATCGTGGCATTGTTGCTGGAGACATAGATCCAAATTTTCTAAAAGTGTTGGAAACAACACCTGATCTTCTAGGATTTTGTGGAAGAGCTATAAAACGATCACTATTGAAGGAAGGAGTATATAAAGCTCAGAGAGGTTGCTATAAATGTGATCTCAGGCATCTTGGGGGTAGTTTGAAGGTTAGATTGGAGGTTGGGAATAGAAGAGAAAAATGATTTCCCAGAGAGATGTGCTTCAAGCCTATTTTAAGCAAGGGAAACCAAAAGAGAAAAGTTTGCTTTCATTTTCATTCTCAAATCTTTCAGTATTTGCTTCTCATTCTTCAATTGTTCTTGGATTAAACTCTATATTCAGATTTTAGACAATGTTGAATGATAATGTTATGTGTTTTGATTTGAATATGAGTCACTAAATCTCTCTTTCTAGAGGGGACATGGATCTTGTGTTGAAGTCATGGTTTAATCAATGAGTTATGTCATTGAGTATGTTTTAGAGGTTTATTTGTGATGTTGTGTGATAACGCTTTCGATTTAGTGATCCTTTATCGAATGATAATGCATTTAGCATTTGACACTCATAAGAGGTAATTCTGAATGAGATTTCAACATCATGATATGCAATGCTTGATGTCTTGGGAAAGTCTCTAAGTTTCGTAAGATTAGTTAAAAGGAACCACATATCTTAATGACTTATTAATATTCTGATTTTTAAAGGAATGTTGAAGTTGGAATATTGATAATAGATACTTAGCTTGTCACTTGGGAGAGTAGGTTAAATGCATTTGGATTCTTAGTCTATAAATCGATGAGTCTACTCAAGGCATATTCAATTGAGGAACCCATGATCAAAACACAAGTGAAGTCAACCCTCTAGAACTTCTTTACCTTGATTCCTTTCCAACAAAAGCCTACCCTTCGTTTGTATTATTTGATTCGTATTATTTGATTTTCCAGATAAAATTGGGATTATGCACTACAATAACTAGTGACTAATTAAAATTAGCAGTCCCTATGGAGACGATACTTACTCATCATTTTATTACAAAGCTTGATAATGTGCACTTGAGGTATAGTTTGCAGTGAACAAGTGGAATCAAAAGGAAAAAATAGATTTTTTAATTACTTGAACCTGCCGAGGAATCATCTGGTGGAGAACATTCCCTCCTTTATCTCCATAATGAAGAGCTTAACACCAATTGATTTTCCCTACGATGATCTCTCTAGCATCAATCCTAGCAACAGCTCAACCACTTCAACTCCACGTCGCTCATTGGCAACCCCAGCCTCTGCGGCCCTACATGGAACCCCACAAATTCGACATTGCCAAACAATATTCACCAAGCCCATATTAGGGGCCCCTCTCCTCCTCTTTGAAGCAGCTCCTCAAAAATGGCTTCTCCTTTTATCTCCATCAACATGCTCCACCCAAAAAAATTCGAAAAGGTTTGACTAGAAAGTTTCAAAAGGAATGGTGCATGTTTAGCAAGCCATGTAGTTGAGGTTGAAGGGGGAGATGAGTCCCACATGGCATGCAGATGGGGGAGATGAGTTTCATCATGTAACTGAAAATTGTCCAGCAGAAACTTTCTACCTCATGTAGTTGAAGTGGGGACCACCTCCACACTTTCAATTGAAGACAAGAGGAGCCAGCCCATGAATTTGCACATGGACAGTGTAGAGCGTAGTTGGACTGATCAAGACTCCAACCAAGCACACGTCCTCATCTTGCTAGTCCTCCATAATGCAGTTGAGGAAGTCGTAGACCATGTAGCCAGAAGACACGACACTTACACCCGTAGACAGGCTTCTCTCTACCCGTGCAGGTAATCCAATGGGAGATGCTATTACTTGCATGGACAAGGCAAGTTGAAACCATGTAAGTGAAGAGACTAGTAAAGTGTCATGTAGTTGAGTACCCAACTCGTGTAGCTAAGGTTACAACCCACGCAACTCAGGAGATGCATTGTCAGAGGCGTGGCCCAAGATGCTGATGTGGTGTGCAGTTGCATTTAAGCCAACCCCTTTCCATGCGGTTGAGGTTATCTCGAAGTGACTATCAAGCCAGGAATGGCCCTACGATCAAGGATTTACATAAATTCAGTGAATAACGCTGCTCATGCCCACATGGATTCACATTCAATGGCTTACCCACAAATTTGGCCAATGCAGATCCCATGATTAAACCATGAAAATTCCATAGGTGATCAAAGCTATCCGAATTATTTTTGCCAATTCAATGGGATTTGAAGTTGCTTTCGTACATAAACATGAGCGCACACAATGCATAATTTAATTTCTTGGTACTTACTTAAAAATGTGTGCAATTAAATTTATTGGGGTGGAATTGTGCTTTATCATGGTGTATTTTTAACCTATAAATAAAAATAATAATAAAATGATAAATTAATTGCATGATACCCAAATTAGCTATGCATGCAATTAATTGGATCGGCAACCCACATTATTAAAATATTTGGAAATGGTTCAATGATGTAAGTAAGTCATTTTATTCCCAAAATGCTCCAAGGAGTATAGTCAAGCTCTAAGACATGCAGTCAGTCCCCAAGACATACAGTTAGGTTTCGAGACATGCAGTCAAGCCCTAAGACATGCAGTTAGGCTCCAAGACGCGCAATCTAGCTCCAAGGAGTGCAGTCAGGCTCCAAGACTTGTAGTCAAGCTCCTAAGAGTGCAGTCATGGTCCAAGGAATGCAATCATGCTCCAAGATATGCAGTTAGGCCCCAGGATGTTCAATCAGACTCCAAGACGTGTAGTCAAGCTCCAAGGAGTGTAATTAGGCTTTAAGACATACAATTAGGCTCCAGAGAGTGCAGTTAAGCTCCAAGACATGTGGTTAGGCTCCAAGAGGTGGAGTCCTACTCCAAGACATTTAGTCAAGATCCAAGGAGTGCAGTCAAGCTCCAAGGAGTGTAGTCATGCTCCAAGACATGCAATCAGGCTCTAAGACGTGCAGTCAGGCTCCTAGGAGTGCAGTCAGGCTCCTAGGAGTTTAGTCAAGCTCCAAATTTCGAAAATACCCCAAGAAGTGCAATCGATTTCCAATTTCTCAGGTTGTCCCTAGAAGTGCAATCAGGCTCAAGCCTATAAATACTCCATCTCTCCCTTCTTAGAGATAGAATTTCTTCTTAAGGAGCTTGGAGGAGTCTTCGAGAGGTAGGTGCCTCCCTTGACACCAATGGCTTTGGCCATTGGTAATTTCTCTAATGCTTGAGGGTACTTTGCCATGGCTCCACCATGGTACACATGTGGGTTCTACCCATTTTGTGGTAATGGTGGGTCTCATATGATTAATGGATAATAGGATAATGTTGAATTAGACATTTAAAACATATCAAAACCTATTTAAACACTAATTATACTCCATAAATGGCAGAGTTACCTCGTAAATGCCTCATAAATTAGGAAAATTATGACCATATCTTAAAGAAATTAAGAACTGCCATTAGCAGTAATAACTATCATTAGTGTTAATCATAATTAGACTTAATTAACTCAAAGTGTCAGTTGGTTTAATTCATGCAAACTAACTCTACGATCTCTCATACATTAATAGCAGTGGTCGCCCGCTTCTAGTTTTTCACGAGATATTAGAAAACACCACTAAACCAGTCACCCAAAAGCCTAAGTCTAAGACTGAGTCACTGAATTACGACTCACCAAGCCATTGAATCACAACTCACTAAGTCAAATCTTAGCAGAAACTATTCATCAAATCAACCAAATCTAGTCATCCTAATCCAACTTTTCCTAAACTTCTCATGGGTAATTGAGAGAGCTGAGCCAAACTCAGTCATCCTGGTCCCACTCTTCCTAAGCTTCTTATGGGTAATTGAGAGAGTTGAGCTAATCCCACTCTTCCTAAGCTTCTCATGGGTAATTGAGAGAGTTGTGCCAAATCCAGTCATCCTGGTTCTAGTTTTCCTATGCTTCTCATGGGTAATTAAGAGAGCTGAGCTAATCCTACTCTTCCTATGCTTCTCATGGGTAATTGAGAGAGCCGAGCCAAATCCAATCATCCTGGTTCCAGCTTTCCTAAGCTTCTCATGGGTAATTGAAATATCAGAGCTAATCCTACTCTTCCTAAGCTTCTCATGGGTAATTGAAAGAGCCAAGTTATTCTTACTCTTCCTAAGCTTCTCATTAGTAATCGAGATAGCCGAGCCAAATCCAGTCATCCTAGTCCCACTTTTACTAAGCTTCTCATGGGTAATTGAGAGAGTTGAGCTAATCCCACTATTCCCAAGCCTCTCACGGGTAATTGAGAGAGCCAAGCCAAATCTAGTCGTCCTAGTCCCACTTTTTCTAAGCTTCTCATGGGTAATTAAGAGAGCTGAGCTAATCCCACTCTTTCTAAGCTTCTCATGGGTAATTGAGAGAGTCGAGCTAATCCCACTCTTCTTAAGCGTCTAATGGGTAATTGAGAGAGCTAAGCCAAATTCACTCATCCTGGTCCCACTTTTTCTAGGCTTCTCATGAGTAATTGAGAGAGCCAAGCTAATCTCACTCTTCCTAGGCTTCTCATGAGTAATTGCGAGAGCAAAGCTAAATCTTGTCAGCGTAGCCCACTCTTCTTAAGCTTCTTGTGGGCAATGAGAGAAAGCTAAACTAAACCTAGGTTACCTATTTTCTTCTGGTCTCTTTCAGGTTTAAACATAATAGAGATCACCCGATCCTAATTTCTTTTAGGATATACCAATAAGGTAGCAAAATGCCTACTATCTCTATGGTTTCTTATAGTCTAAACACAATAGAAATCACTCAATCTCGATTCCATTCAGGACAAACCAATTGGATCAAAACACCCATTCTTTAGATTCACCCAGTGTGTATCAACCCATTCTAAAACCATGTCATCCTATCCACCCATTGACTTAAGGCGATCTCCTAAATATCAAGTCATCGCAATGTGCTTAGCAATCCCAAGGATAGCACACATTCATTTTGAGAGAAAGTGTGTTTTATTTTTGGGTCTTTAAGATTCATTATACTTTTCCTTTTAACTAAGGATTTTCTCCCATTGTGGAGATGTAATTAGGATCACTTATAGTCTACGATGTGAATATACAATTTTTTTACGTACACAGCAAGTGTAATCAATTGAGGATAATCAATAAAAAAAATGGAAATTATTTGATTCATTCCAATATGAAAAATCTTTATGTTGTTCCATTTTTATTTTACTTCCTATTTTTGTACTTGTTACAAAAATGGTGAACCCTACATGAAACATCCCACCCTTCAACTTTAAGAAAAAGTAATACTAATGCATCTTGGAGACTCTCTTCTTTGATGAAACTGACTAAGCTCTTCTTTTACTCTTTGCAAATCTTTGGTCATTTCTATTCTAACTCTCTATATTCTCTTAAGATCCATCCAATGGAAACCTCACTTGTGTTTAGATTCCTGCCAGGCTATAGCTTCGTCGTCAACACCCCACACAACTTTGATAGGAGTGTCCCTCACTCTTTCATTATGTTGCCAATCGTCTCGGCACTAGCTGTCTACAAGAGGGAAGTGGCTCCAATTCCTCCCTCACCGAAGACTACCCTAGAAGTTCCCAAGACTACCCTAGTAGCACCAGAAGTGCCTTCTACTGACTCAACCTCCTCCAACAACAAGTTTGAGAAGAAACACAAAAAGAATAGGAGGTAGAGGAGAAAAGTTGTTTCCTCTCATGCTCCTAGAATTGTTAGAGATGAAATTGTCTTCAACGCTACTTCAAACTCCTTCAAGATTAGGAGTAATTGGGTCTCTGCTCTCATAAGAAAGAATAAGGTTGTAGCTCTTAATCTTCCTAATGCAATCAAGGGGGAGGCGGACACAAGCTCCCTTCAATCCCAAACCTATTGGCCCCTTTGGCAGGAATGCATAGAGCAAAGTTGACAAGGGCTGTGTTCAACCTACCAAGGGAACTAGAAGAAGAACAATAAAGAGGAAAAAGTCTAATAAAAGGTCAACCCGCAAGTTGACCACTCAAAAAAAGAAGGAAGGATGGAAACTACCTTCTGAGAAGCACATTAAAACAATAAGAAGGCCATCTCCATCCCAGTATGAATACTGGGAAAGCAATATGTTCACTGTCTTATCCAATCTCTTTTATTTTTAGAGAAGAGAGATTGACAAGATAGGCACCCTATAGATGCCAAGGAAGACATCGAAGGTAGAGAAGAGAGAAAGAATGATCGACTCTGGTAGCCCAAAGGAAAGATACTAGAAGAAGAGGAAGGTGCAGCCCATTAGTGTTTGCACCACTTTAGCTGATGGGGAATTGTCATTGGCACTACCTAGCCCACCTCATTAGAGAACCATCACGAGGTCTATGGCGAGATGTAAGGCCCTGGAAATTTTAAAAATGTAAATTTTCACTATTATAAAGTTTCGATAATTTTTTTGGTGCGCCATACTGTAAAATTAAATTTTTAAGAAATTATATTATCAAAAAATTATAAAAATGGATGGAATTATCCATATTAATGTGAGAATGATGTGGATATATGTTAATTAATAATTAAAAGGTGAAGAAAAATTAAAAATTGCATGTGGAAAGCCAAAAAACTGAGTTGTCGATAATTTCTAGAAAATTTTGATTTAAAAAGATTTAATTGAAAAATAAATGATGAAATTATGGAAATAATAGATGGGAAATTGATTTGGGTATATGACATATCAAATGGATGACTTACATATGTAAAGAACTACAATTTGATGGCATTTTGAAAATTCAAGAGAGTGAATCTGTTGATTTCGAAGGTTAGGCAAAAACCCAAGAGGGGAGGGGTGAATTAGGTATGTAAAAATTATTTCTCAACCCATTTGGGATTATTCTTCCCTTTAGCAATCAATCACTCAAACACTAAATGCACAAAATAGATAAGACAGTGATTTTTATAATGGTTCAAATAAACACTCTAATCCATGCTTCCAAGAAAACTTTTATCTTAGTGTCTTAGGTTCCATTATTTCAAATAGCAGAAATACAATAGTGTCCCTGACACTCTTCTAGATTCCATCTCTAGGGGGGGTGAAAGAGTGTCCCTAACACTCTTTTGGATTCGAGCTCCAGGGGGCATAATCATAGTGCTCCCAACACTTTTCTAGATTCTAGCTCTAGGGGGCATTTATAAATAGCTGTTATCTGCACTCAGATAGTCACAACTCTTCTTGAGTCTAGTCATAACCACTAGATCAAGGAATAATAAATGAATATCAGAAGTTTAAGCATAGAAAGTTCTCAATAAGCATAGGGTAAGGTTTTTGAAGGTTGAATGCAGAAGTAAATGATCTTCCCAAAGGTAGTTGAGAGCCTTCAAAGAAAGTTAAGGAAGGTTTGGATGCAAGGCTCTTGTATCTTGAAGAATTGTAGAAGGTTTAGCTCAGATCAGTAAATGCACTCAAGAAGGTTTGAATGATTTTCTCAATTTTCTTCATTAGCTCCTTCTACTCCAACGATGCTCCATTTATAGTTGCTTTGAATTCTAATCATTAGTGGTAGGTAAACTCCATTAATGACAAAATTCAATTTGATTAGCTCATTTTGAATTCTCTAACTTTTGCTTATTCCTCATATGCTGAAATGTCTACAACATTGACCTTGGAGAAGATATTTTATGGTTTTTCAATAAGCTTTGGTTAGGGTATTATTGCAATAGCTATTGCTTTTATCAATATAGAAAGATTGTTATTATTGCTAGGCGACGACCAACAATTCATTTTGACTGTTGCTTGTCTTTTAGTGATGGTAGACGGAGTATCTGTCCAGCTATCCATAACACAAAGTTCCTTCATCTTTGTCTTTCATGAGTGACAGATGAATTATTCTTTCTGTTGCGGCTAGATGAATTTCACCATTCAAGTTCTTTGTCTGTTGCATCGTAGAGGCATAAATGTCTTGATGCTTCAAAGTATCGTATGTTGGGTTTGTTTGTTGTAAGTAATAGATGAAGTATTGATCCAGATGGGTTTCTTTCATGCCTTCGTCTGATGGAATCTTTCTCCGCTTTGTTTGTTAACACCAAATGATCACTGATGAATCTTTTGCTTTGCTCCTTGCTTCTTCTACTTTATCTGTCGATATTAGATGATCTTTGGCTTACTTGAGATAAATGAAGTTTTTGCTCTCCCATATGATTCTTGCTTCTCCACTTTGTCTGTTGATGGTAGACAAAGTCTTTTGTTCTACAAGAAAAGTTCTTCACTTATTCTGCCTTTGTCTATTCTTATCAGACGACCTTTGGCATAACTGTAGCTTGCTTGTAATAGACAAAATCTGTTGTATACAAATTATTTTGCATCCGTTAGATGTAGTTTTTCCATTGATAGATGAATGGAAATAGCCAAGTCCTTTTCATTCATACTTTGTCTATTACAACACTTCGTCTTTTGCTTCTTTACTTGCTCAAGATTTGTAGCCATAGAATATGTTTTCTGTGCTCATTTTTCTTTAAGGTCTGCAACTTGATTCTACATGCTAAAAACTTGATAACAACCATTAGTGCATAATCTTTAATCAAGTTTTGTTTGTTATCGAAACCATTCATTCATGTCAACATTCTCCCCCTTTTTTACGATGACAAAACTTGATTAAAAATTATCTCATAAAAGATAATCTCCCCCTAAATGTATGCAGATTTACAATGTTTAATCATTCCTCAAGTTGTTTTATCTTGTTATATATATTCTCCCCTGATTAATTAGAATGTATTCTCTCCCTGATTAATTAAATATTTTATAGTATATTCCCTTTTTTTGATTTGTGAGATAATTTGCATATTTATAAGCAAAAGGATGTGAGTTTTCCTAGTAAGATACACACACTAATAGATGTAGCCAGTAAATAATGAAAATAATTTATTTCATTCTAGTACAAACAAAACTACATAATGATGACAAGAAGACAAACACCCAGCTTGCCTATAAAGAGCAGGAGAGGTTATGTGTGAGACTGCATATGAGGTGGAGGGTAGGGAGAGGAGAACTTTGCATCACAGTGGGTGATATAAAGTTTTAAGGAAGGGAAGAGGGAAAGAAGATGATAATGAAGTTATGGGAGCTTTCTTTCCCTTCTCTTTAAGGGCCCCGACTAATGAGGAGGTTGGATTCAGGGGCAAAAGTGGCTGAGATATGAATTATAATTTTGAAAGTCACATCCTAAAGAGAAATGCTTCTATCGATCAAGGTGATCTGGAGCATTATTACTAATAGATGCAATATCATCCCAGCAAGAAAAGTGAGAGAGCTTCCTTTGGTGCTTCAATTTGCACCACTTGATAGGCATCCTACTAGATTTTCTTTCTAAGGACCTTACCCTGAGTTTCTTCATTATTATAGTTCAAAGAAAGATTATGATTCAAGGGTTAAATAGGTTGATTATGGGGTCTATTATGAGGTATTTGATGTGATTTTTGAGAGGGGAAGAATAACTCTTACTAAAAATAGAATTGGATGTGATAACCATACCTATAAATTAATTCTAGCAAGAAAATGAGGTGTACTTGACCTAGGGAATCAATCTTCAGACAAAGTGTGACTAGAGTACTATATATATGAATATCTTACTTCATCTGAGATGAAGTTTAGTTTTAAATAGAATATATTTTTCATTGTAATTTTAAGCATAGTAACATTAGAGATTTCAATTTCATATCATCACATTAGTCATACCGAATTCTCCTCTAATATTGCAAAAGGTGTCTAATGATAGTGGCTTAGTAAAAATATTAGCAAGTTGATCATTTGTGGGCACATATTCTTGACATATATCATGTTTTTCAACATGATCTCTAATAAAGTGGTGCCTAATCTCTATATGCTTAGTTCTTGAATGTATGATAGAATTTTTTGTCAAGCATATGGCACTAGCGTTGTCAAATTTAATGGGTATGTCTCTATAGCTTAGTTCATAATCGAGAAGTTGTTGTTTTATCCACAGCAATTGAGTGCAACAACTTCCAGCTGCTATATATTCAGCTTCTGTTGTAGAGAGAGTAACACTAGTTTGCTTTCTAGAGAATCATGATACTAAACTATTTTCTAGAAATTGACAGGTTCCACTAGTGCTTCTTCTATCAACTTTATATCCTCCAAAATCAGGGTCAGAATATTCAATGAGCTCAAAATTTGTTCCTTTGGGATAGTAAAGTCATAGATTTGGTGTTTTAACGAAATACTTAAAAATTCATTTCACTATAGTAAGATCAAATTCTCTAGGATTGGACTGAAATCTAGCATATAAACATATACTAAATAGAATATCTAGTCTGGATGTACTAAGGTAGAGAAGAGATTCAATCATACTTCTATATTGCTTTTGATCTATAAGTTTACCTTTTTCATCCTTGTCTAGCCTTGTTGATGTGCTCATTGGAGTGTTTGCTACCTTAAATTCTTCCATTTGAACTTCTTTAACATCTCTGTAGTATATTTGGATTGGCAAATATAGTTTCCATCATCTCTTTGCTTGATTTGCAATCCAAGAAAGTAATTTAGTTCTCCCATCATATTCATTTCAAATTCAACTTGCATGATCTTTGAGAAATCTTGACATAGTTTTTCATTAGTAGCTCCAAATATAATGTCATTCACATAAATTTGAACTATCAAGATATATTTTCAATATTTTTGATAAACGAAGTGGTGTCAACCTTTCCTCTCTTGAATTTATGATCACTTAAGAATTTGCTCAACCTTTCATACCAAGCTATTGGAGCTTATCTTCAACCATATAATGCCATAGTGAGCTTATAGACATGATTAGGTTGATCATTATTCTCAAAGCTAGGATGTTGATCTATATATACTTCTTCACTTAGATATCCATTTAGAAATGCACTCTTTACACCCATCTAAAATAACTTAAAGTCCTTATGAGATGCAAAAGCGAGTAGCATTCTAATGACTTCTAGCTTAGCTACAGGGGCATATGATTCTTCAAAATTAATTCCTTCTTCTTGGGAGTACCCCTAGCAACTGATCATGCCTTGTGTCTTACAACTATCCCATGCTCATCCAATTTGTTTTTGAATACCCATTTAGTTCTGATTACATTAACATTTTCTGGTTTTGTAGAGATAAATTTTTTTCTGCCAGAATAGAATTTATTTTGAAAGTTGTGTCAAAGTATCTTTTCTTTTGAGTAAATTTTTGGTTAAGCGATTCAAACTCACTGAAGTGAGATTTATATGATTTTTGTAACTCATCAAACTTTTTACATTTAACAAAAGTACTATTTGATCTTGAAGAGTCAGAATTATAAGAGTAGTAAGAGTTTACCTCTATTTCCAGATCCGTTGTGCATTGTTCTTTGATGGTGATTCGATCTATCAATTTATTCTCCATCTGAGCCATGCAACATATTCTTGCATGATGTCTAACCTCATTGTCATCTTTCTCACTTGAGCTTGTTGAAGATGAGTCTTCATCATTCATGTACTTTCCTCTGGCTTGGTTTCTTGATAACTTCTTTAAATATTTCTTTTCTTTTCTATCATCCTTCTGTTTAATATTTTGCTTTTTCTTCATTGGGTCACTCAAGCGACATGTGTCTGATCCCTCCACATCTATAGCATGTAGGGAGATCTTTCTTTCTTTCAGCCATTTTCTTTTGTTGTCTAGGTTGTCTCCTTGAGGTGTTGCTTTTGCTGCTTCTTGCAAATCTTCTAAAATTTCTGATCAACATGGCCATATCATCTTCAAATTATGATGCTAGATCACTATTGCTTTCCTTGGTCACTTTTAGAGCAATTCTTTTTTTTTTTTGGTTTTGTTGGCTCCTCTCTTTTATTCTTGATTAGTTCATGCGACATCAATGAAGAGTATTCAGATCCTTTACTTCCTCTATTGCTGTGATCTTCTAGTTCCATGAATTTGGTAGTGCTCTTAGTATCTTCCTTACCTGTTCGAATTTGTAACTTCTTTTTCCAAACCTTTCAAGGTGTTAGTAACCTTAGAAAATCGAGCATACATTTTAGATATACTTTCTCCTTCTTTCATCCTAAAATTTTTAAGTTCTCCTATCAGCATATTTCTTCTGATTCTCTTAACTTGTGAGAAACCTTCATAAATAGATACTAAATTATCCCATATATCCTTTGTAGTAGTGCAAGAGGATACTTTATCAAACTCAGATGAGGTAAGTCCATAAAATAAAGAGTTTATAGCCTTTGCACTATTTTGGACTGAGGTAACTTCCTCTTTGGTACGTGCATCTACTTTAGTAGTGGGAAGAGTGATTCCAACTTTAATAGCCCTCTAAGATTCCATATTATTTGCTATAATAAATTGCTTCATCCTTAACTTCCAGAAAGTGAAGTTAGTTCTATCAAATAGGGGTGGCCAATAAGATGATTTCCCCTCGAAAAATATTTTTAATAAGGATGATGGGTCTGGCATTTGATCACTACAAGTGTTTATGTAGTCTTCTCTGATACCACTTGTTAGTCCTAAAGGTTAAGAAAAAACCCAAGAGGGGAGGGGTGAATGAGGTACATAAAATTATTTCTCAACCCCTTTGGGATTATTCTTCCCTCTAGCAATCAATCGCTTGAACAATAAATGCACAAAATAGATAAGACGCAATGATTTTTATGGTGACTAGAGTAAACACTCTACTCCACTCTTCCAAGAATACTTTTGTCTTAGTATCTTAGGTTCTACTATTTTCAATAGTAGAAATACAATAGTGTCTCCGACACTCTTTTAGATTCCAGCTCTAGGGGGTGTAAACAAGTCTCCCCAAAGCTCTTTTGAATTCAAGCTCCAGGGGGCATAATCATAGTACTCCCAGCACTCTTCTAGATTCCAGCTCTAGGGAGCATTTACAAACAGCTGTTGTCTGTACTCAGACAGTCACAACTCTTCTTGAGTCTAGTCACAACCACTAGCTCAAGGAACAAGAAATGAATATCAGAATTTTAAGCACAAAAATTTCTCAATAAGCATAGGGGAAGGTTTCTGAAGGTTGAATGGAGAAGTAAATGATCTTCTCAAAGGTAGTTGAGAGCCTTCAAAGAAAGTTAAGATAGGTTTGGATGCAAGGATCTTGAATCTTGAAGAATTGTAAAAGGTTTAGCTCAGATCAGTAAATGCCCTCAAGAAGGTTTAAATAATTTTCTCAATTTTCTTCGTTAGCTCCTTCTACTAAAATGATGCTCGATTTATAGCTGCTCTGAATTCTAATCATAGGTAGTAGTTGAACTCTATTAATGACAAAAGTTAATCTGATTGGTGCATTTTGAATTCTCTGGCTTCTGCTTATTCCTCGTATGCTGAAATGTCTGCAGCGCCAACCTTGGAGAAGATATTTTATAGTTTCTCAATAAGCTCTAGTCGACTTATTATTAGAATGGCTACTACTTTTATCAATATAGAAAGATCATTATTAATGCTAGGTGAAGATCAATGATTCATTCTGACCATTGCTCATCTTTTCCTTATGATAAAAGAAGTATTTGTCTAACTATCCATAAGACAAAGTTCCTTTGTCTTTGTCTTTCATGAGTAGTAGATGAATTATTCTTTCTATTATTGCTAAACGAATTTCACAATTCAAGTTCTTTGTATGTTGCATCGTAGAGGCATAAATGTATTGTTGCTTCAAAGCATCATCTGTTAGGTTTATCTGTTGTAAGTAACAGACAAAGTATTGATTTGCAGACTAGTTTTCTTCACACCTTCGTCTGATGGAATATTTCTCCACTTTGTCTGTTAACACCAAACGATCACTAATGAATCTTTTGCTTTGCTCCTTGCTTCTTCCATTTTGTCGATCGATAGATGACGATCATTGGCTCACTTAAGATAGACAAAGTTTCTGCTCTCTCATACAAATCTTGCTTCTCCGCTTTGTCTATAAATGGTAGACCCATTCTTTTGTTCTACTGAAAAGGTTTTTACTTCTTTCGCCTTTGTCCATTCTTATCAGATGACCTTTAGCATAACTATGGCTTGCTTGTAATAGATGAAGTCTATTGTATATAAATTATTTTGCATCCTTTAGATGTAGTTTTTCCATTTTGACAGACAAATAGAAACAGCCGAGTCCTTTTCATTCGTGCTTTGTTTATTAGAACACTTTGTCTTTTGCTTCTTTATTTGCCCAAGCCTTGTCGCCATGGAATATGTTTTCTGTGCTCATTTTTCTTTAAGGCCTGCAACTTGATTCCGTATGCTAAAAACTTGATAATAACCCTTAGTACATAATCTTTAATTAAGTTTTGTTTATCATCAAAACCATGCATTTATGTCAACAGAATGTACATGGAAGTGGGTGGAGAATAGACTACTAAAATAAAAAATAATATAAAAAGTTTATTTTTGCAATGCCCATCCCATTTCCATCATCCTCATCTCCCTGCCCTTGCTAGCCAACATAAACCCTCTTTTCCTAGTGTCCTAATTTTTCATTTTAGACAATTTTACTTCAAGTGATCCATAGCAAATGTTGATTCAAGTGATTAGTGGGCTATAGGATGTATTTTCTCTTACAATCAGGAAGTGTTAGTCACCCAAACATGGTGAATTATTGCTGATTAGAGGGACCCACCAAAGGAATATGAAGATTAAGGTAAGTGCTTAATCTAATTTAAATGGTGATGATGTTTATGAAAGAATATCATGCAAAAGTTGATTTATCTTTAATAAATTTCAAACCCTAATTCAAGGGGATTTGCTAGAAATTTTAATAGGAAATTAGGGACTATAATTAGGGTGTTTAAGGTTGGAATAATGATGATTGACTACATTAGGAATATCAAACATTAAAAATAAGTTGCTGAAGTTTCAAATTGGGTTGCATACACATGCTATTTATGGGAGTTTAGGGGCTGGAAATTGTAATTTTTAGCAATGCGATTAAGTTTAATTATAGCATGATAATCAAATTTTAATCACCTTCCTAATAAATGCCCTACATGGCCCAAACAGCTAATGAATTCAGTGCAAATTGATGAGGTAGTTAGATAATGCACTGATTATAGTTTTGAATGAAATTTAATGCAAAATTTGCAATGATTAGGCTAAATTTTGGGGGAGAATTAAGGCTTTTCTAGAGGGTGTAAATTGAACTTTAAGGGCTGTGCAAATTGCTTAATTAATTAAGGTAAGCAAGTAGTTATTTCAAGTTATTTTAAGTTCAATTTGATTTCTTTGAATGATTACAATTTGGGCACTTGTAATCTAAAATTTTTGTGTATGAGTTACATGACTTAAATTATGCATTATCTACCCCATGCAACCATAACTAATTTATTGTATTAGCATGAATTAAATTGCATTGAAAACAATAAGAAAAATCAGATGGAATTTGGATGAACAGTGCACTGACAGAATGCCTTACCAAGTAACCCTCTTGAGGTTGATTAAAAACCAATTTAGAGATGCTATTTTGCAAAAATTAAAATATTAGTTAAATTAGATATAACGAACTAATAGCATACCAAATTTCATGAACACATTCCACCATTTACCCCCTCAAAAAAATCTGAACATTAAATACCCTGAAAATCAGTTTTTGATAAAGTCCCACCCTTTTAAAATTTTGTTTTATTTTTAATCTTCTCATTTTGACGTATTTTAAGATGAAAATTTTACACAAATTTCATTATATTATGATGAATTGATAAAAAATTTTGAGTTGCAAAAGAGAGGTAGATTTCATCTCACATTTTTCTTTATATTTTCATATTTTAATTTTAAATTGCTCAATTTATATTATTTTGACTTGAGATTTGGAGCTAATATTTTTCATATTATTTGGAATTTACAAAAACAATTTAGGTCAAGGGGAGATTTATAAACTAGGAAATAAGAATTGTTTTTATAAATTATG
>JAYJMB010001660.1:0-16331 GCA_036873735.1 Pouteria campechiana
ATGATATCTGTAAAAATGTTTAAGTGTATATAAGTTAAAATTATATAATGAGATAATTCAAATAGTAAATGTTTGATGATTTGAAATATTAAGTGTCAAAATATGAAATGGTATGCTTGTTATAATGGATGATTAAAATGATTAAAATTGTGCCAAATAAGTTAACAACCCAAACATATTAGTTGAATCTAAAGTGAGAAATAATCCTCTAGAACTACTTAAATTATGGCATGATTGATCCATTTTTCACACAGGATATAAATGAATAACTTTGAGGGATATGATTCAAAGAGTAATTAGAAAGATCCCATCTTGCTATTTATTAAGTAAGTAAAGATTACAGATTAAGTCATCATGAAAATTAGATATTGCATCTCAAAAATCAAGGAGAAAAGTCTGTTTAGAAGAATGACAACAATCCAAGTCTGAATATTGAAGAGAAATATGGAAATGTTCAGCTCTAATGTAAATTATCAAACTTGAGAAACTTAAAATGCACATTTTAATTATCAAACCTTAGAAAGGCATGCATCCATATATGAAAACTAGGAAATCAATGCAAAATATACAAGACTAGTCTATATTGTGCCACCTAACATTGATAAAATTCTTTGGTGATCAAATCCTATGTTAAATACTAAGATATGATTCTTGGATGATTTGTTTAGTTGATAAGGTGCATAAATTATGATATGAATAGGTTTACAAAAGCACCTATGAGCGTACAAGGACATACAAAAGGCTTATGGATTTCAAATGACAACTAAATGAGTGTGTTCAGAATGAGCATGAAAAATGATATCTATTGTATTGATGATCATCAAGTTTTAGATTTTACCACTCTATTCAAGTTTCATAATGAGATGCTTTACAAGTAGTAATAATGATGTTTCTTGCAAATCTGATCTTAGATAAATTAAAGAAGTATCTTCATGAAGAACCATTGGATCAAGCATTGAAATTTAATTGTTATTAGTGATCCAAAGCTTAGACTAAATGAAATTAGCATTTCTGAAGATATTTCTGAAAAATTTTTGCTAAGCATGTGAATTCAAGGAAACTAAGAAAGTTTGAGAAATGTTACAATTCATATGTTTATCTCATAAGGGAGTGCTATGCATAGAGCAAAAGTAGTTTGATTTTGTCAAAAACAAAGTGAACACTAGTTAGGTGATATGGTATATAGATCATTAGATGATAGTGATCTTATCTTGGTAAATAGGCCTCCATCCATGCTTCAACTTTGAATTATTGTATTTTCAGTCAAAGTTATCTCTATGAATTCAGTTGTGAAAATTAATGCCTTTGTTAAGCACCTTTACTTGGAGATTTTGATGGAGATTGTCTTAATGGTCAAATCTTTTAGTCCATCTTCTATGATAAAAAGTTAATAAGATAAGATTTAGCAAATGTTAAAATTCCTATCTTAAATCAAGAAAATTTTAGTGAATACTTAAATTGCAAACATCACTACAAGTTGTCATCACCAAACAACATCAAAGAACTACAAACAAATGAGAAAAACAAACACAATGATTAGGATAATGCATTATTCATATCTTAACTGTTGAAAAACTAAAATGATGTATCTTTTCCATCTTATGCTGAAACATATTTGACTAAGAAAAATTCAAATGTGTGTTTTTCTTTTTGGAAAATATAGTGAGGATTAATATGCACTTTTTGTGATGAAATTTCATGTGCATCGCTGAGATTGTTTGAAATGATTTGAATATTGATTTGATATCCTTGATAATTGAATGGAAATTATGATTTTGATGTGTGCTTGAAATTAATGATATATAAAATGATGTATACTTAAAGGTTGTCAGTATATCTTTACAATTACTGAATGAGATAAGTAATTTTATGCATTATCTTTACTTGGGTTGAATTAAACTTCAATTCCATCATATTCACTATACTAAGATATATAAAAAATGAGCTCTCAATGAAAATTAATCTAATATTTGAATGCTGCCTATAACATAAATGTACTCTTTCTAGTGATGTAAATCCATTACATGTACATAATTGTACTTAAATGCTCTATATTTTAGTTATAAAAGGGGAGAATAACTTGGAAAAGTATTTTGGCATTTTGAGAAGTTTTATGCTTCATGATAAACGGAAGAAGCTGATAAGAAGGTGAAGGACTTGAAGTTTACAAAAAGGGCGAGATTTATCTGCCGATTAAATTATCAAATTGCATGAATATGTAAAAAGGAAGTAGAGCTTATTGATGAAAGTATTTTATATTGACCCTATCTCATGCTTATAGTTGTATCTTTTACAACTCCTCTTCTCCCATTTATGACACCTTTTAGATTATAACTAAAAGGGGGAGAAAGATTGGAAGACTTGTTTGATACAAGTAAAGAAAATTTATGGAAGAGGAATTGAAGTTTTCCATGTTCATGGTCATGTTGATCATGACTTGTTTGGCAAAAGATATTTGACATGACCTATTCACATGCCAATAAGATCAAACTCCATAAACTTACATATTCCAATTAAATAGGGGGAGTTTGCTAGTGGATCTTTAGCATATCTTTTAAATGTCACAAGTCTTCAAGTTTTGTCATCATTAAAAAGGGGGAGATTGTTAGGATTATGTGCATGATTTCGATGATAACAAAACTTACCTTTGACTTGATTTATGCTAATGATATGTTAGTCTAGAAAGTTTGAAATATAAACAAGTATGCTTGAAGAGTATGCATTTTATTGGAAAATCATTTATACAAGCATATTAGTAAGTCATTAGAAAATGAAGAAACCATCATGATCCATAATTCATTTAAACTGGCTTATCACATTGTAAATACTTTGGATCATATACAATGTGTGCTTCATAGATGTCACACCCCGCCTAGGGGCCTATGCATTTTACCATTACCCTCTAATTTTCCTAATTTACGTGAAATATTTTGCTTAAAATTCGGTAAAATCTCATCTAAATTATATGGATCTAAACTTGTACATGCATTAATCGTATAAAAACCACAAGTTCAATAACTATAAATGACTAACATAAATCACTCAATTCATCCACAGCTACCCGAGACCAAAACGAATCATGATGGCAATACATAACTGTGCACACCATATTGCATGGCATTCACATCATAACTACATCATTTAGGCATCTCATAATGCATCCATACTAGTATTATATGAAAGCAAATTCATCTACCCTTGTCCAATATACACAATCATGGAATGTTTCCCATTACATCACTATACACATTCACATAACATAACATATGTCATTATAATCATGGGATATTCTCTATCCCATCAATTCCACAAACTCATTTAAAACCAAATCAAAGGATTTTTATTATTCCACCAATCCATTCATCCATACCTATATGACATTCAAAAGAATCCAGGGATATTTATTATCCCGCATCCATCCATATGCTCATAAGCATCAAAGGATATTCTTTATCCTCAATAAACAACACATTCACATCATACAACAAACACCAACCCTTCCAACTCATGATACAATAAACACCAGCCCTTGTAACTCAAGGAATACTCACTATCCCTACAAATACATACATTTGTACATCTGAAATTACAAAACTGATTATGAAACATAAACTATTATCAATACAAATCATACTTCACAACAAAAATTTGCAGGATATCTAATATCCCAATCAAGTCATACATCCTGTATACAAACAACGGAATAACTAATATTCCCATCTTGCAATACATTCGTAGAAGGAAGGCAAATGCCTACTTAACTCATAATGAAGAGTCATCTTACAACTTCTTGAATTTCATGCCTTCTCATTTAACTCAATGGTCCTACATATATAATAATTCCATTCATTTACAAAGGCAGCTTTAACTAACTCATATCATACCGATAAATCACACTTTTTAGTTACTATCAATTAATCTATTGGTAATTTTATACATCCTTCAAGTGCATATCCATACTCTAGCATTAATCACAAGGCTATCTACTTTACATTTTGTTTTAATCATTCTCTAATCATATATTTCATGCATTAAATAAACAGTATTAATGCCTTATTCATAGTTAATTACAGGCTATAATAAGATTAGCCAATCACATCATTCTTCTCATTGGGGCATTTCATCGAATATGTCATATGCATTCATTAAGTCATCACATGTCAATTAAGGGAACTTCACTTTCAACAATATACACTCATTAAACAACATAAGTAACATTAAATTAACCTCAAGGACAAGTCAATTAGGCTTCTAATCCAACTAATTCACTGCCCAAACACTCTATATAGAAAACTCCTTTTTCTGTAGTTCATGAACAACAACATAATTAGATTTCCTTAGGTCCAAATCACTCCAAAAATATTATAATTAATAAATTAATCATTTCCCCCATGAATCAAATCCAATTCATGTCATTTCCCCAAAATTGCTATGTATAAACTGGGGTATGAAACCCTAGCAAACTAAAATCATTAAATCAGGTGGGGAAAAGTGGTTTACCTTGAACTTTGGGCATTGCTTCTTCCTTAGCATAAGAATTCGGCCTCAAATCTTAATGCATTCTCTAAATTGTAGCCAAGATGGGTTTCCATCTTCTTCCACCATCCAAGTGGCTAAAACCTAATTTTAGATGCGTGCTTGGGTAGTTACATGCATAAATTGTCTTATTTTCTAGCAAAACATAGGTTAGATGCATGCTTGGGTAGTTACATGCATAAATTATCTTGTTTTCTAGCAAAACATGGCAAGAAATTGGGGCATCAATGAGCTGGGCTAGGGGTTTGGGTGTGGGAGAATAGAGGGAGAATATATGAAATGAAAATGGGTTGAAAAAACCCTTAAAAAGTCATATTTATTGGTGCTCCAATGCACCATCAAACTGATTTCCACAGCATTAACCTTTGGCCAATCAAAACTCACTTTTTGAAGTAATGTTGCGGCATTAGATTTAAGTTTCGTGACATTAATCTATGCTTGCTAGGAACATATTTGGTATTTTAGTCATAACTTTCTCATACGATATCCAAATCATGAGATTCTTGATGAATTGGAAAAATAATTTCAAGGGATACAAATTTTTTAACGATCACTTTTTATGATTTAGCCTCTATATAAGAGTTATTTGGCCTCAAAGTGACGCATTCTATCATGGACACATTGTGAAGCTCTAGAGACAGTTGTAGTAATTTAGCTATAACTTTCTTAAATGACATCCAAATCACATGGTTCTTGATGAATTGTAAATTTAATGTAAAGGGATATAACTTTCATGTTGAATACATTTTCTAAATCATTCTCCATCTATGCCCAAAAAGTCTGATATAGGTGACACATTTTTCATATGCAACTTCTTTTTATCCTCGTAAATTAACAAGTATAATGTCATATAACCATTCCATACATGGAATTTCATAACACCCTCTTCACAAATTAATGCATTTATATATGTTTTGACATCAAATGGTCATTCAAGAAAAATTGGTAAATTTTCCTCATTTTTAACACCCTGGGTGTTACAATAGAGTTATCATTTCATATGTAAAAGAATGTGTGCTTGAATAAGTTTATCTTTCTAAATACAAAAATATGATTCAAATTGCTTAACCATGTTTCTAAACTTATACACATTATATGTGGATAAAAATATTTTAATTTATAATGAAAAATATCAAATTTTACAAAGTGTCAAAGTGCAAAAATCTTAGTGCAAGACCCCGGTCGCATAACACAACTGCCTGGGCATATCACCCACCCCGTAGCCAAATGATGGAGGCGCAACAACGATCTGCCTACCACACACTTCAGACTAAGGAAGACATCACCTAGCATTCCCAGCCCCCTGCCCATATCTTCTGGCATGCAAACTCATATCGCAATCGCCTGCGATATTGCCTGTGAGTAGACAGCAAGACGAGTATGAGAGTTTTTCCAAAAAATTGACTGTAGCCGATTTGCTATACCACTTGCCATATTACCTCAAGCGTTGGTGCTTGGTGCAACCACCTGGCAACCTCCAATGGTCAGAAATTTGAATGTTGTAAAGCCATGTTACCCCACCAAGTTAACTCCAATAATCATGATTTTGAGATATCTACTAAAGGAGAAGTGAAGGAACATTTCTAATAGCGTGTAGTAGTAATATTGAAGATCCTTTTGAGCTTTTAACCTTCTCATAACCAAAGGCCAAGAGCTTAAACTTTCTTCACATTCATTCAAGAGCTTTCAACTTCACAATCTTCATTCACCTTCTTCTACACCATAAAGGGAAGAACTTTTGCACCAAAACAATCTTCCCCAGTGCTCATCATGAAGCATGATTCAAAGTGTAATATTTTCTTTCTTTATTTTTGTGTATTCCTTTAGTTGGTAGAGACCAATCTCAAAAAAAGAAAGTGTGTTATAAAAAAATATTATTTATGTTGTATGTGTGTGATTGCGTTACTTCTTTGCACATTACTACTTTATTACTTATCTCATTTCAACTTGTGCACAAAGCATGAAAAGAGGAAAAGTAGTTAAATAGAGGTCAAGCTAGAAATTTTTATAAACCCAATTCACCAATCCCTCTTGGGTTAAACCAAGTCATACGGAACCCAACAAGTGGTATCAAAGCAAGCTACATAAATAATTATAGTGATCCCATGCCTAACCCAATATCATCATCCTTTATGTTTAGGGAAGGTATTCCACCACTCAACCACCATATTATGATGGATCCAACTATGCATAGTGGAACAGAAGGTTGGAAATATATCCTATGGCCAATGAGAAATGTAGATTGGTCTTATTCAAATGTATATCATATAAGGGAGTGCTATATAAAGAGCAAGAGTGGTCTGATTTTATTGAAGCAATATAGTGAACTCCAGTTAGGTGATAAAATATATAGATCTTTGGAAGATGGTGATCTTATCTTGATAAATAGGCCTCCATCCATTCATCAACTTTTAATTATTGCATCTTCAATTAAGGTTCTCCCTATGGATTCAGTTGTGGCAACAAATGCCTCTGTTGAGCACCTTCACATGGAGATTTTGATGGAGATTACCTTCAAGGTTATATGTTTTAGTCCACAATCTATAGAAAGGAACTTAAAAAGTTTAGGTGGTAAAAAGATCATCCAATGAGCAAAAAAATAAAACATCAAATTTTAAATCAAGACAATTTTGGTAAATGCTCCCCTTTCAAATCCTCTTATGAATCAATTATCATAAATCAACATCACAAAATCATTTAGAACAACAAACACAAATAATTAGGGTCATGCATTATCATATCTTAGTATCGAATGAATAAAATGATGTATGTTTATCATATTATCTTGAAACATATTTGATTAAAATGATATGATTCGGAAAAACTAACAAGTGATAAGAGCAACAAATGGTATACACAAAATCTAGGATAGACTTTATCACATTACTTATGCTTCTTAGTATGAATTTAAATCTCTTTGAGAATTATGTCTATTCTATTTGATGTAAATTGATCATCTTGCTTGAAATGAATTAAAATTCCTTGTGTTTTACATTTACATGTCAAATGGGTAGTCTTGAAACTTTTCTAAAGGATACTTCTAAATGGGTGAACATTGATCATATGAACTTTGTAAATAAAAATGGATGCACCTTTACTGGGCATGAACAAAAATGTTTAAGTTTTCCATGGACACAATTTAAAGATGATTACAGTCCTAAGGTATTTGTTAAACCTATTTGGGAACTTCAAGGTTCAAGTTCTCGAATAAGAATTCAATACCTAGTCAGATCTTTTGTAATCTTTAAAAAGGTTTAACAATTCTACATGATTTGGGTCTTAAATGAGATTATTATATATTTAAGATCATGTAGTCTATTTAAATAAACAATTGTTCATGTCATGAAACAAAGTTGCAGTCCTAAGGCATATGTATACCCTATTAGGGAAACTTCACAATTTAAGATCTCAAATAAGAATTCCATTCCAAGACAGATCTTCTAAAATCATTATCATAGCTTTACAATTGTATTTGATCTTAGGTTATAATTGTAATTAACAAAGAACTATAATAATATGAAATCATTGTTTGAATGTGTTTAAGTGATGATAATACTCTTGTCATGGATAATTTCAAGATTGATGAAATTCTTTTACTCTCAAGACTTGATGCAAAATATGTTTTGAATGAAATAAAGTAATGTTCACCAAAGAATTGAAATAAGAATACACATGTTTGGAGATAAAATAAGAATAATAATCATTTAGTGAGAGGAAGAAAATAAAGAATTGATAAACTCTCATTAGGAAAAATAGAAGTTTATTACAGAAGAAGAAGGAGAAGTATATGAGTTAATGACTTGAAGATGAGTTAGAATCCTTCAAAGTTTTACATTATAAATGTTAGAGGGGGGTCTTTTCTATTTCACATCTCATTTCCCCACTCCCATAGGCCAGATTTTTCTTTTGATTATGACTGAAAGGGGGAGAGGAGTTGTCATGACTTGTTTGGGAGAAGAGATGTCATGACTTGTTTGAAGAGAGGAGTTGTCATGACTTGTTTGGGGAGAGGAGTTGTCATGACTTGTTTGAGGATAGAAGTTCTCATGACTTGTTTTGGGAGAAGAATTTTCATGACTTGTTTTTTATATCTTAGCAAATGAGCATAAATGTGGCTTGTTTCAGGAGAAGAATTGTCATGACTTGTTTTTTATATCTTAGAAAATGAGCATAAATGTAAGAAAGTCCTAAAGGTCATTAGTAAGATAGATAGGAGTTTGCATATAGTTCATTAGTATGATTTTTGTTATCACAAGTCATCAAGTTTAGTCATCATTAAGAAGGGGGAGAATGTTAGTTTAGGTATATAGTTTTGATGGCAACAAAACTCAGTTAATGACTTGAATTGAACTAATGATATGTTGCTAAGATTTTATAGATCAAAAGGAGCTTCAGAACGTAGGGAAGTTTCATAAGAGATGTTCAGATGGGAGAATAAGTTCTAGATGAAACTTTAAGAAGTTCAAAGATAGGTTCAAAAAGAACGCTCATGCCTTCGAAAGATGTGGAGATTTTAGAAGTCGTCCAGATTTCCAATTTCGGAAGAAGTTTCAGTGTTTAGAAGAAGATACGATCAAACCTTTAGAACTAACTTATAGAAGATGCAAAGAAATCAACATCTGCAAGATGCATTTTAGATAATGATCCAGAAGAAGAAGAATATAGACTCCGAAGGATGTAGGAGGCTTCAGAACTTTAATGGTGGACTTTCAAAGGGAACCTCCTAAGTTCCAAAAGTAATGTTCTGAAAATTTTGTAGCAGGCAGACTAGTCATAATTGGCATTAGAAAAGAAAAAATCTTAATTGCTCATGGCTAAATGACAAAGTATTACAGTGTGTGAGATGAGAATTCATTAATAGAATGGGGTACGAAACAAAACTTTTGGGCTGCCAATGCATGCTTTTCTATATGTCACCAGAGCACCATTGGGGAGGGAGTTTAAATTACTCCATCACCCTCTTCTTCCAGCAACCAAAACCTCCAACCCTTTTTCCTTTTACTCCCAAGCCTCAAAAAATGCTAATTTCTACAATAATTAATGCAAAAACAATGGAAGCTCGATAACTAGATGTGCTGCAACAATTCAAAATAGAAAAAGCCTTATCTTTGGGTGGATTAAAACAAGGAAAAGTTACAAATAATTGAGTTTTTATTTTCCAATTTGATTCTATGGATTCCAATTGGAGCAAAGTGAGCGGTAAGTGATTTCTGTTATCAATTAATAGTTTCTATTAGATAGAATTTCTGAATTTAGTTTCCAAAGTAAATTTCCATAGTTAGGGAACTAGGGTTTAGGGAAAACATGGTTTGAGTGTTGAAATGAATGTTTAGCTTGTGAATTTTAGTATAAATTCTATCAAAATTCGTCTGTATGTGGAGTGGGATGAAAATCCCAAATTGGGTATGGTTGCAGCTATGAAAACTGGATGCTTCATCATACTAGGTGAAATGATGTTAAGAGAGTTAAATATAATTAACTCTTAATGTTGCCCTCTTAATCATCTCATACTCAAGATTTAAGTGAGTAATTGAATGAATCCTAAATAGAATTGGGTTATAAATTAGAGAAGAATTTTATAGCAATTGAGTGTTGAAACAATAATGGAACATGGGTTTGAATGTAGCACTTCCAAACTACAAAGCCAATCTTGAAAATGCCAAGCTCTAATCACACTCAAAGTGTATTAGTGAAGTACATGGTATGCAGATTTATTCTAATTAAGTAATTGAGCTAAGTTTTGATTGAGTTCTATATAGGTATATGTGTGTGTGTGTGTATATGTACATTGGACATTGATGATAATTGTCTAAGAGTCATTGGAACATGTTGTTTCCATGCTTAAGGTATGTAAAGTATGTTAAATATGCTTTAAAATGAAGTTGATTGGCTTATTTGCACTTTGCAAATGAAAAGTTATAATTGTAGGTAAACAAGGCAGAAAAATCACATGAACAAGGGAGATATCAGACTGATACTGCAGCATCAAATCTCGATGTTGCAGCATCGTGTACTGAATGGACATGCAAAAATTGATGTCGCAACATCCAAAACTGATGTCGTGGCATCTGACCCACTGTGAACAATAAATTTTAGGCAAAAAGGTGGGACATTGCAACATTTGAATTGTAAAGAGTCGGATGTCGTGGCATCCAAAATTGATGTCGCAGCATCTAGTTCACTATGAACAGTAATTTTTCTTATTTTTTTGGATTTTGCTTATTTTGTTAAATTAAGTTTAATTATGAGATTTATGCTATTTAGAAAGTATATTTTGTTATAATATCATGGAAAAATATTAGAAATAACACAAGGAAGGTCATGTTATGATAACCATTAGAATGACATAAGAATTTACTAAATAAGATGTACTTGGGCTTGATACTTGGGTGAAAATGAAGTTAAATGTGATTAATTAATTAGGAAGCGAATATGTGTTTAGATAATGGATATGTGTAAGGAAAGTTTGGATTCTTGCCAAAAATATCTTTAATTGTATTGGGTTTGTGTGTTTGCCAAGGTGGTCCCTTTGTGTGCTATGATTTTGCCTGAGAAAGGGCGACGTTTGATTGTACCGCCTGTAATGGCAAAGAGGCTAATTCTGGCCTATTGTGAGTAACTCCCCTGATTACTTAATGGGTATGAATGGGAAACTCACAACCCTAGGTTGCAATGAAGGCGAGAAGTCAAGGACTATGTAGGTCACGTAGTTATGATTCTCGCAATAGTAGTAACTAGGTTGCAGGGCTAAACTAGAGCACACCCACATAGTAAGAAAGTGGAGTTCACTTTGTTGTTGTGTCCACTTGGTAGTGATTGGGACCACTTAGGTAGTGGCTAGGTCCACTTTGATGTGGCTGAGTCCACTTTGGTGGATGCTTCTCAAGCATGACATTGGTTAATGATAGGTAAAATATATGTATTAGATGATGAAACATGCTTAATTATAATCACTTATGATGGGATGTTATGACAATTTGATATAGAAGAAGTTAGTACTAACAAAAAGGAAAGGTTATATTAGAATTTTTAGAGTGAAAGTAACCTATTTGATCTAAATATAAATGGTGTAAATGTTATAATTCAAACTATCACCATGATAGTAGTTTCATTTGTTTATCTTATTACGTTGTAGTGTATCATTAGTTGCTTATTATGTTCATTATTGTTTGATTGTTATCTACTTACTAAGTTACCCAAACTCACTCTATTTTATTATATTTTTATCTGACAAGTCTGAAGATGTAGCCCAACGAGGGGTTGAAGCTCAGGAGAGGGATAAACTTTGATGTCTAGAACTTATTACCTTTTTGTTATATTTTGGATGTGTAAAAATGTAATTCATAAGTAAGTCAATGATGTAATTAATGTAAATTTAAATAATTTGAACCATAATATTTGCATATCATCACTTTGGTTGATGTATGAATATCTTTCCACACGCGACCTATATAGCACGACTATGAATCTAGGCATCTATGGGTGTTTGTGTATATCGTATATAGGTTTAAGAAGGCAAGTGCAGGGGAGACTCTGGCTGTGAGTCCTCCTATTACTACCTTGGTAACACCTTGGACAAGCAAGGCATTACAAGTGGTATAGGATTGGGTCTATGCCTGATACCTAGTAGAAGATAAGTCCTAGACTATAAGGGTAAGGGTGTTGGAAAGTAGTAAAGAATGACATGTATAGCTTTCATAAGTTAAAAACATGGGAGAACGTTAGTATGTTATATGAATTGGTTAACATTGATAAGTTATGTTCATGTGTTAATATAATGTTGCCTTTGGATTATATAATCCTCCTTATACAACAATGGCCCCGAGGAAAAGAGTAGACAAAGGCAAATCCCCTATGGTGAAGGATGAGTCACAGAGGAGGACTATTAGGACTCAAGCAATGGGGGTGGTTACTAGGGAAACTCATGCAGAAGCCTCCCAAGCTGATGAGGTACCTGAGTTGACTCAGAATGAAGTTGAAGGAGGCATAGTTGAGCCTGAGGAAGGCCATGTTGACACAGGAACAACAAGAACAAGTATGCCAGACACTATGGCTCCTAGTGGTGAGGTAGTTCCACCAATGCAACCTCAAACAATGACACCGGAATTTGGTGCCATGATGACCATGATGGCGGGTATTGCCCAAAACTTGCAAGAACCAATTCAAACTCAAAGGGGGAATGTAGATGAGCCTCAACAAATTGCAAGGCTACACGCAAGGCAAGTAAATGTAGAACTAGATGTAGGTCAAACATCCCGAAGGTAGCTAGGGTTAAATATGAAAGCCTTCCAAAACATGAAGCCCCCAGTTTTTAAGGGACAAAGAGACTATTGAGTGGTAAATGAATGATTAGCTAGTATGGAAAATGCATTTGCATACATGGAATGTCCAGAATAATATAAGGTGTTATATGGGGTTTATCAGTTGGAAGGTGAGGCAGAGCAATGGTGGCACACTAAAAAGTTGACAATTTTTGACAATGGTGTTGGGATGACATGGACTAATTTTAGGGAGTGATTGCTCCGCAGATATGTGTCAGCTAGTTAGAAAGCTAAGTGGGCTACTAAATTCCTAACACTATTACAAGGCAAGAGGACTGTAGAAGAATATGATGGACAGTTTAGGTCTTTGGTGCGATTTGTGCCATGGGCCCAAATGGATTTGTTATAGGCAACTCAGAAATTCCAAGAAGGATTGCGATTGGATATTCGAGAGAAACCAGCTCCACTTATGTTGATTACATATGAGGATATCTTGGAGCATGCTCATTTGGTAGAACATGAAATAGATGAGCAGTTTAAATTCAAAGAAAGGAGAGGTATGAGAGATACTGATCAAGGGCGATGAACCAGGTAGAAAACTAAGCAAAGTGGCAGTATAATATCTGAGAAAACTTGTAACTATTGTAAGAAGCCAGAACATTTATAATTTTATTGCCCCATACTATTGAATAAGTTAGAGGGTAGGCAAACTAGTTTGGCCCTAGGACAAATGAAAGAGATTAGTCAGGGGTCACATCAGCCTCGGGAATTTGGACAGTGAAGGCACCTACTTGCTTTTTATGTGGCTAGAGTGGTCCTATCAAATGGAATTGTCCTAATCAAGGAAGGAGTGATAGTATGACCTCTCTAGCCCCATCCCAGCCTGAGCATGGGAGGGGCCAAATGAGGGATAAAGGTCGTGGACCTAATACAACTCCTGGCCATCATTATGAGGACCGTAGACCACCAATTATTGTTATCATGCTAACAACCAATGTACAAAAAGCTCAAGCCATGGATCACGTGGTTACTAGTAATCTTCTTGTGCGTGATTGCATGGCTTATATATTATTTGATCCGGGTGTCTCTTAGTCTTTTTTTTCCATTACATTTGTAAATAAATCTAGTTTATAAAAATACAAAATGCACCAAGTGATAGAAGTGTTCACCACATTGAAGGCAGTTAATACAACTAAGAAGTATGTTATGAGATACCTATAGTGATTGAGAATAGATTATTTTAAGTTGATCTAATTGTGTTAAATATGAAAGGTTTAGATATTATACTGGGTATGGATTGGTTAGTCAAATACGAAGCTAGAATGGATTGTAAAGCCAAGCATGTAACGTTAAGGGCCCCCAATGAAGTGGATATCATCTTTAGAAGTTCACTTGAAGGTAAAGCTCTTAAACTTGTGTCAACCATGAAGGCTCTTAGCCTAATGCGAAAAGGGTGTGAAGCATTCTTAGTCTCAGTCATTGACACCCACTTTGAACATCGACCATTGGAGGATATACCGATAGTATGAGATTTTCTAGATATATTTCCCAGAGAATTATTTGGATTACCTCCTAAGCAGGAAGTGGAATTTTGTATTGACCTCTAACCTAGGGCAGAGCTAATATCTAAAGCTTCATACTGGATGGCACCAATTAAATTGGTTGATTTAAAGGTGTAGTTGCAAGACTTGATAGACAAGAGATTTATCCATCCTAGTGTGTCACTGTGGGGTGACCAGTATTGTTTGTTAAGAAGAAGGATGGAAGTCCGTGATTATGCATTAATTATTGGGAACTAAATAAGGTAACTATCAAGAATAAATATCCATTGCCTAGGATCGATGATTTATTAGATCAATTGCAAGGAGCTACAATGTTCTCTAAAATAGATTTACAGTTTGGATATCATCAGTTGAGGGTAAAATCGACAAGTGTCCATAAGACTGCATTCAAAACTCATTATGGGCATTATAAATTTTTGGTAATGCCCTTTGGGTTAACAAGTGCTCCTGCAATTTTCATTGATCTAATGAATAGGGTATTTAAACCCTATCTAGATCATTTTGTGATCGTCTTTATTGATGATATTTTGATTTATTCCAAAGATAAAGAAGATCATGAAACACATTTAAGGGCAGCATTACAGAGATTGAGAGAGGATAGACTTTATGCAAAATTAAAGAAGTGTGAATTCTGGATGAATAGTATGGCTTTTCTAGGCCATGTAATCTCAGAGGGCATTTCTGTGGATCCACATAAAATAGAGGTTGTGGTTAATTGGCCCAAACCGAGCACAGTAACTAAAGTCAAAAGTTTCTTGGGATTAGTCAGGTATTATTGAAGATTTGTTGAAGGATTTTTCCATATTGCTATGCCATTGACATAGTTAACTTGTAAAGGAGTCTCATTTGTGTGGAATGATCAATGTGAAGCTGCTTTTCAAGAGTTAAAGTGGCAGTTAGTGGAGGCACTAATACTTGCACTTCCGTCAGGTCAAGGTGGATTTGTAATATATACTGATGCATCCAAGAAAGGATTAGGCTATATTCTCATGTAGAATGGCAATGTTATAGCTTATGCATCACGCTAGTTAAGACTTCATGAGCATAATTATCCAGCCCATGACTTAGAATTGGCAATAGTAGTGTTTGCTTTGAAAATATGGTAACACTATCTTTATGGCATAGGGAAGATGTCCATTTGCTCTATCTTTCTTATCGAACATGTACAATAATATAGCATCCACAAGATCATACTCCAGATTATAAACAATGCAGCCAATCAATAGACATTCTAGAATACTAACTGCATCATGGCCTCCATTTTTAGGGAATAAACAATGCATCATAATGTAATGACTCAGTTTGAACTCCATAGAAGAAAATTCTTTATTAGTTAATCCTCCTTTCCTATTAGATAGTGATTCCTTCCCCGTCAAACATTCAACAACTTCCTTTTGGTCATATGTTTTATCAGCTGAAACATATGCAAGTTTCATGATAGATGCAAACTCTTCAGCAATGAAGCTAATTTCTTTCCCTCTAAGATAAGTAGAGTAAACATTAACTCTATCCTCTCTTTCTTCCTCATGCAGATAGAAATAAAACAACTTCACTAGTTCTTCATAAATCATCAACTTTTCTTTCAAAAACTCAAAAATTCCAAATTTCCTCTACCATTTAACAAATTGAAACCCTTCATCTTGAAAAAATTCATAATTCAAGAACTTACCACTTGTATAGTTCTTGGACCCAAATTTTATGTTGAACTTAGTTTTGTCCTTCTTTGATATGAAGTTCTTCGATGTTGGGTCTAATGAAACTTGTTTCTTTGGTAAAGAAGTGGGTCTCTTTTGAAGTGTTGAAACACTTTTTCTGGGAGTATATTGTAAGGCCCTGGAAATTTCAAAAATGTAAATGTTCACAATTGTAAAGTTTTAGAAATTTTTACAATACGGCATACTGTAAAATTTAATTTTTGAGGAAGTTTATTATCAAAAAAATTATCTACATGGATGAAATCTCTATAGTAATG
>JAYJMB010001661.1:0-16330 GCA_036873735.1 Pouteria campechiana
CTTCACCTCTCTCTTCCGACTCTATAGACTGTGGTGAGGAAGAAGAAGAACTTAAAAGGAATGGCAAAATCAAAATTCAGAAAAGGCAGGCGAAGCAGTTTTCTAATTGGTTCCAAATGCAAGTAAGGTTACAAATTCATATAAAATTTTACACAGCATTATCCTTTGGCTATTCCAAACAACTTGAAATATATTTCACAGATAAACCATTTATATCATCAATCCCCTAGCCAAATTTTGGAGGACATATGATCTCTAAGAAAATGGTCTGCTTGATTGAGCAATTAACAACGTATTCAAGATGTATAGTAGATGAAGTTAGATTTTGCACAATAGAGCGTGATCGGCATTATTGAACCCAAAATAGTAGCATTGTTATGCTAGGGGAACCATTTGGCAAAGAAATGGATTATTATGGTCATTTGCAGTGTGTTCTTGAGTTACCATATATCCTCAAATATAAAGTGGTGTTATTTTAATGTGAATGGTTCGACATCAATAGAAGATTAAGAGTTAAGGTAGAGCCTCATTACATGAGTATTAATGTTATCCATTTTTGATATCAAAACAAGTCATTCCTGCTTACATTTCAAGCGAAACAAGTGTTCTTCCTAGATGACCCAAAGATGAGGATCACAATAGTGGGTTGTTGAACATTGCATCCATCAACATCGTTGGAGTATTCCACACCACAACGCCTCCCAGCAAACTTGTAATGAGAACCTTCCAATCGGAGACTACATAATCAGGATGAAGAGACAGCTATGAATGCTCCCATTTGAGTTTTAAGTGAACTTAAGATTTCTCAGTTAAAAAGAAAGTCACATCCTAATGAAGATCACGAGACCATTGTATGTCACTCACAGATGGATGAGATAACTAATGAGTCAGATAAAGTTCCCAAGGATCCTGAGGAAATTGATAACTTATATAAACATCTCGACTAACATACCAATGCTAATCTATGGAATTGATCACCTTGGACACTCAGTCGGTATCCCTATAATCCATCATGGTGATTCTATGCCTAATACCCTTATAGTCAATAGTACTCCACACTATAGGGTTTGGGATGAGGTTTCCCTCGTATGTACTTATTTTTGCGCAGCGGCCACCTCCTGTATTACCTTTCTACTAGGAGGTATTGCGAGCGATCAAGGTATTGATCACGAGCCTCCAAGGACATGCTTTCTCCCTAGACCTTGGGTGGCTTCGAACTACGCCGCGTGACAGGCGATATGTGGCCGCTCGAGATATAGCTCGCAAGTAGCACTGTGGGAGGCCTCGCCTGGCTGATGTGTGATAGGCGATATGTGTGGCTAGTAGCGGTATTGGCCACGACTCACTAGGCTCCCTAGAGTACTGCGACTGGTACCGTGACCAGCTTGGCTTTGCGACCGTTGTATAGGTGATATACTTGGGCGACTACAGCCTCGGCCACGATAGTTTATTACTTTAATTACACCTGCATGCTTGTCATCCACTTGATGGCCTCTCCATTTTTGATATAATTCATCAGTGTAACTTATAATCACAATGTGATATTCAAAAATTGAAAATAAATAATACTTTTTATCTTACATAATGATAGCCACAAAATTATTTTTATCAATAAGGTATAATGCATTCATGCATGTAAGCATTTGTTTCTATTGATAATCCCAACAAAGAGACCCTTTATTTTCTATATGTAGACTGCAATGATCCTTAGGCACGATAAAGGATGGGGTCGATTTTCATGACCTGCTTATCTCACCACAAATATGGACATACAAAGGAGCCATAACTACCACCACGTGCTTCACAACCAACCGCAACTCTGAGCACTTCTTTTAAAGAGCAGGGGCACCTTCCCTCCTCTTTAGGAGAATGAAATGTGGGCATTGTATTGCCATTGGGTTAGGTTCCTCAAAAGACTCAAGCATCTACAGACCCACAAGGCCCCCAATTGCCAACAACGACAGGTCCTTGCAATATTGGTAGTGGATCAGAGACTCAAGACTTCACTTCCTCATCGGAGACTTAGGCAAGCTCAGTCAATATGTCATTCAATGGTATTAAATTATATGTATAGATTGTGCACCATGCATTAACATATAATTCTCATCAAAATCCTAGAGAAGAGGACAGGGTCCATCCAAGAACACATTCATAAATGATATAAAGAAAAATAAGTTCATCATGCCTCTTAAAATTGACCATGATACTGGCAAGCCAACAACCAAATAGGGTTGTAAGCATCTATCGAGGACCATTCAATATATTGTCAGAGCATTAACACCAATGCTAGACAAAAGTAAATGGTCAGGCGTAACTGACTTTGAAAAACAACATTTGATTGCTGAATTGAAGGTACCCCAAACATTATTTTAGAATGTCAAAAATAATTTTATCATTGCATTTTTATTATCTAATTCTATTGGCTCATACATACAGTCTTACTTTGATATTAAGAACTTTCAGGAAGCATAGGTTCAAGCAGTTATTGATGAGTACTTTAAGGTAGGCTACAAAAGGATTTGCAAAATACTTTACCATAGTAAAGTCCTAGAATAAGGCGGTGACCCGGTCAACTCACCACCTGATGGCGTGAAGATGCCTAGGTAGATCTTCTTGTGCAGTTACCTCCAATCCCTTGAATTTCAAGTATATTACTTATAACCAATACTCTCACATTACAACTTACTTCAATGTAACACAAATGCTTATAGATTGTCTCCATAAATATACAAAATGTTATTGGTCGCTAAGGCTAATCTGAAGAAAATGAAGTACACATACTGCATGGGGTCAAAGCCATTCATGGTTGTATTGGCTAAACAGATAACAATTTTGCTCTAGCAAATTGAAATAAACCAATTCTCATGTCCAGTAATTGAAATTTTAGAATACCATGCATATAAGATCTTTTACTATTATGAATAGGAGAGTGAAGATTCTGATAGTCCAATTGATTGGATGGAACCGTTCAAAGAGACCCGAACCTGTAAGTCAGACAACAAATTCATAGCCTTAGAGGCAAATGATGCATAAGTGAGTATAACTAACTGCTCCAACCCTTTTTCTATTTTTAAATTTGTTTTTGACTAACCTTCTCGTATGATTGATCATGCTTTCTTATATATATGTAGAGGAAGATGGTTGACCTACAGGCTAGCTTGGAGTCTGTAGAGTCGCCAATGACAGCAGATGCTATCTACGATCAAGTCATGGGGAAGAACTCAGACACATTAAGGGATTAGGCCACATAATTAAGCTGCTAAAGAGTCTGTTCAATCCCGATTGACCTCGTGGGAATACAACTATCCAAGAAGAATTAACTTCTACCTAGAAAAAGTTAAGTGTCACTCAGAAAGAGCTTAAGAGTATAAAGGAAGAGTTAGCAACTGACAATAATTGAATTGATGCACTATATGATGAGACAAGAGAGATTAGGTTGTTGTTAAGTCAACTTATCAATCTGGGCTTTCCAGATATACTAAGAGGTTATTTGGCTTTTCCACAATAAAATGATTGATATGACTTTAATGCCTTCATATTTGACTCCTGTTTATTATTGTGGTGAGCAAGACTATCTAACCACAAAAAGGGACAAGAGAAATGAGCCAGTGAAAGTATTCATTATCATATCTTTATCTTTTTATGAGAGGCCTCAACATGTGATGACCCTCATTATAGGCAGTACCAACAAATTATTTTTCAATATTAAATATTTATTGTAGCATCACAATTATAAGGCCTCTTGTGGCTCATATAATTATCGATTTGTACATTTGCCTTCTAAAATTTAATCACCCATTAATTCCAAATTTAATATAAAGTTATTATGAACAATAACTTTTATTGTTTCATTTATCACAAATGTGACAAAAAATTAAAAATTAAAAACAATTATATGTAGCCAATTTTTTGGCTGTATTTAACTTTATGCAGCCATTTTGGCTTAGCTGCATAAAGTTATTTGCAACCCATTCATTGGGCTACAAATGGCCAAATGCAGCCATTCAAAATGGCTGCATATAGTTACTTACAGCCGTTTAGGAATAACTGCGTATGGTTATTTGTAGTCATTTGAAAATGACTACATTTATTTATTTATAGTAATAAAAAATAGTTGCACTTAGTTATTTGCAGTGATCAAAAATAGCTACACTTAGTTATTTGCAACCATTCAAAATGGCCGCTTGTAGCTATTTGGTGCCTCTTTCTCAACTGCAATTAGGATAATGCGGTCAGTATTTCGGTAACAATATGGCTAATGCGGCTGTTTGTAACTTGTTGCATAAGAGTATACATGATCATTTTTGGCTAGTGTATAAGAGTAAAAATAATCATTTTAAAATTGTTGCATATAATTTTAAGTGTTTATAAATGGTTGCGTTTACTCTTATACACTAGCCAAAAACGGTTGTGTTTAGCCTATTGCATACATGCATATGTGGCCGATGGGCAACCATTTTTTTGGTTGCTGTTGACTATATGTAGCAAAATTATGCTTTTTTGCAACCATTTTTCTGGAAACAAAACCCAATTTTCTTCTAGTGCTAGTTTTCTTTCCTTTTTTTAAAATAGTATCCAAGCAATTAATGTTTGGATAATGATAAAAGATACAAAATAATAAAGAAAAAATGTAAAGAAATACATTATGAAATAGCTACAAAGCAAATAAAGAAAAAAGTATAAAAAATTATATTATAAAATAACTATAAAATAAATAAAGATAAAATAGCTAGACTTTTTGGATAAGAAGGTAGAGCATATATACTAGTTGAATATATAATAAGAATAAAAATTAAATTTATCAGAAAAAGGTAAGTGCTACACATGAAAAAATAAAAAAACTTCTACATCAATTTTCTTTTACTATCCAAAATCACCCAAAATTTTCCTATTTCTATTCTTCTTTCTTGTTATGTTGTATTTCTTAAGAGAAATGAGAAGGGTAGTGGGATTGATTTTGTTTTCTTTTTCTTTTTCTTGTTCTTTTTTAAATTTCTATTCTTATAACAATTGATTCTTTTCTTTTCAATATTCTTGTTTATTTATTTTATCACGGCTCTGAACCTTCTATTAATTAATTAATTAAAAGAAGAAGAGTTGGGGGTCCATGTTATCCAATGCCTTCCAAGTTCATGTTGTTCAAATAATTGGAAAGGCCAACTTCAGGGAGAAGAGGACAATCCCCCAGTAACCTCCAAATGGATATACGTCGAGTAGCTAGCTAGTTCTCCATTTTTCCAGATGCAAGGCCCACTTGGTGATAGATTAGCCTGATTTCATGGCGTCAAATTTTCTTCACACAGCAGCCTTGGTGGATGGGAATGGGATAGGGTCCATGCACACGTGAACCTGATACCCCACACCAACAACACATGGCAACACCCATCAAATTTGGATGATTTACATGTCAAGTCCTCTTAGGAAATGATTTGCATGCATTTTCTTATGTTAATGTGCAACCATTTCATGGTTGAGATATTCCAAATTAAGAAAAAAATTTGGTACACATTGTCTGTTTGGATGGAGTTTATTAGAAAAGTAGAGTAAGAATGACATCAGGAATGTATTATGATAATTATTAAAATGTCATGTTAATCTAAAACAAAATACAGAAAAAAATGTATTACTAGTACACCCAAACGGACCTTAATGAAAGATTTTTGTCATAAAATGAAAGAATAAAAAATAAATAGGATTAATTAATATGATAAAAGATAAAATTGATGATTGAAAATATAAATAAAAAAATAAGATTGCTGGAGACAATTTAGATAGATAAATGTCACAAAAAAATGGAATTTGAAAATGGAAAAGAAACTCTTTCACCTAGCCTTTTTCAACCGTTTCACCGCAACCATCCAATGACAGGAATTGATTGGATGATTCACATTGCTTGAACAGCCCTTATGCGAAAGAAGGTGAAAAAGACACGGTGCTAGCTGCAAAGCTGCTAAAAAAAAAAGGGTCTGCTGCATGGAATGATTGGCTTCTATGATACTTGTATACTCAAGGAGAAACCATTGTCTTGTGCATGAGTGGGTCATCAAAACGACAAGCTCGATAATCAATCTGACCATCTCTTTCTAGAATAATCATTTTGATTCCGCCTGCTGATAAGGGAAATAGTTAACGGATAAGCTAATCATGGGTTTTGTAAACAGCATTTGTCCACGTCACTCCCAACTGCATATCCTTAATATTATTAAGGAATTGAATGAAATTGAATGCAAATCCTTAAGCTAATGAGATGGGCTGTTTTGGTGGAATGAATTTACCAGGAATAGGTTTAAATAAAAAGAAAATATATGTCACTAGTAATATAAGAGTAATATGAAGTCATCATGTGAATAAGGTAGATAAAATATAATTATGATTAAAATTTCATATACTAATGAAAAAGGTTATTACAGAAAGTACATATCAAATCTGTAAGAAGTGGCTGTAAATTTGGTAAGAGTGGGTTAAAGACCCATTAAAAACCTCTTCCTTGGTACCATTCTCAGCCATCATGAGAAGTTAAGCATACGAAACTTTTCTTAGTGTGGGTGTTAATCATTTCATATTCATGCACTTGACCACGCAGCCTTTCCCATCTCTCCTCAATATTTAATTTGACAGTTATTGATTGGATGGTTAATTGCTTGATCCATGAGGGTTAGTGCATGAACAATGAATGGGACACCCCATCTTTTGGCACTAGTCTGCATGGAGTGATTGGCATTTTGGAGACTTGAATCCTGAGAAAGAGACAATTGTCTTGTCCATGATTCAAGCATAAAAATGACAATATTCCAGATAATGATGTTGATAAGAATCTCTCTGTCGATTGATCATTTTGACTCACTCATCCTCTTTGTCTATTAAATGATAAACGAAACAGATGGTTTCCTGATACATAATGAGTAGTGCGAAGGCTTATCCAAAACCCCACTTCCCATGGACTTGATGGTTAAGCCTATATTTCATTAAAAGTAAGTAGATCGAAGGCTTACACATTTATTAAAACCAATTTGAGTGGTCAATTTATAATAATATATTGACAACATAGATTAGACTTAAGAAAGGTATCTAGCTAATACAAAAGGATTTATACCCCCTAAAAAAATGTGTGAATATGCACGCTTGATTCCTCGAGCAATGATATGTTATTTGTAATTTCTATAAATGATAGATGAACTGTTTACTTTGTCTGATTTTATGCAGACAATCCTTGTTCATGCGCTGGCACCTTTTTATCTAGTAGTTTGATTAGATAGAAAGATCTCTCCATTCAAGTTTCAATTAACTTCTGCAGAATACTGCTTTTTGTTGAAATTAATGCATGCGTTTCAGCAAATTCTTTTTTCCTTTCCATTTATTTTGATTTTTCTAAACATAATAAAAGCAATGATCTTCTTATTTTCCTTTTCCTTTTATTTCAACCAAGTCTCAATTTCTGATCCATCTCTTCTACTTCTCAGCTATACTATTTTCTCCCCACAAGCAGAGGCCTGATAACTTCAGTTTTCAGAAATAGCAGCATTAGTTGCTGTTTGATTGGGAAGCCATTCTGAGAAGACATTGAGAGTCATTGTATCAGCCCTGTAATGCTTCTGTGTGAACTCTAGAAGCTGTGACCAACTGAAGTCCGGATACTTCCTTGGATGCTCCTCATCCACCAGCTCCCTTGGTGGACTCAAAACCCTCTTCATCGTCGGGCAGAGGAAGAAAGCCATGGAATTCCTGGCCGTCTCGCTGTTCACCACTGCTCGATGCAGGCAGCTCTTGTATATACCATTGCACAGTGCCTGCCCCACACAGAAATCATAAAACACACTAGTAAGAATTTTCAGACACTTCGTTGGAAGACTTGGGATTATTTTACTTGAATGAGTCTACTACACATGAAGGATAGTTAGAGAAAGTGGGACTACTTTGATTTCAACCAAGACCAATTTTTAATAAGCTTGATTTTTAGTCAAAGTTTCGGATCAGCTTGGCTTTAAGTTCGTATTCAATCATGGAATGGCACACCTCCCAAAGGATGATCCTGTTGATAGTTTGAAATATGAAATTGCAATAAAAGTTAGATTATGCAATAAAAGTTAGATTAAGCTCTTCAGCAGATGTCACTTTGGGAGTCTTTCATTCTAATACCATGTGTTATAGATTACTAAGCCAAAACAATAATCCGAAGCAACTGAAATGATTTTAAAACCTTGGGTTATCTGACACAATGACCACATCAAAAGCAGTTTGATTTAAAAAGAAACATTTTGGTGAATTAGCTTTCAGTCTGACTCAACTCAAATGACTTCCCTTGTTGATTGATTTGATTTGATTTTTCTATTAAAAAACCATCATTAAACCTGACTTTATCGTGGCATATGATAAGTTTTGCAATTATTACAGATTCCCACGATTTGCCTATTTCTTTGTATATCCAACTAAACACATTTGGCTGTTCATTCACCCACCATTTTCACTTGATCAGGCAATTGCAAAAGAGGCCCTCAGCATATGACAAGTTTTGCAATTATTACAGATTCCCATGATTTGCCTATTTCTTTGCATATCCAACTAAACACATTTGGCTGTTCATTCGCCCACCATTTTCACTTGCTCATGCAATTGCAAAAGAGGCCCTTAAAGATTAAAGTAATTCAACCCAGAGACTTAAAAATGGTGTCATAAAAATAAAAAAGAAAAAGAAAAGTATATTTAATGACTCTAATCTTATTAAAATAAAATGGTACACAAAAATTGAGATATTTTTCACCAAAATCGTTACATTAAATGATTTTCCAAGAACAATTAAACTATATATTCCTTTTTATAGCTTTTTAGTTGGAGAAACTCAATTCAAGAAAAGGAAATCGTGATTCATTTTAGACCATTTTACCTATATCTAGAAGTATCCTAGGAAAGTAGTCAGGTCTCCTTGTAGAAACAGTCCAATTATTGGGACAGTCCGTACGTGGAAGCTCTAGATAGTCCAAAAAATTCTTGGGAAAAGATTATGGTGACCATCATTTTGTTTTGCTAATGATTGGTGTTTAAGAGGAAATTTCAACGTCTAAGCAATCAGGTGTGGTTTGTCTTTTCTGAGCGTGGCTATGAAGATTTAGCAGGTTACTCAAAATTCTATCAAAATCTTTACAAGTGTGCCCCAACGGGAAACAGACAACAATGATTTAGGCAATGTGCACGTCGTGTTAACACAGTTAACAAATCATTTATTATGAAATTGACAACCACTAATTTCCAAGGAAGTTATCAAATCATCACATTATTGCAATATCATTATTAAACTAATTTCCAAAATGTGCAAATGACAACCCAAGTTGAACAATTCTCCCCATACAACCTAAGTAATACGAAGACAATTCCAATGTGGGGCTAAGATAAAATAAAATAAAATGATAGATACAGATTAAAAGAAAGTATAATAATTGGTATGAAAAATTAGAATAATATTGAAAAAGCTAAGATTATAAATATATTGCTAAAATAGTGATAATAATTACAAATTTAAAAAATATATGAAAAAAGGAGACATACCTTTATGAAATGGGTAAAATTATGAAAAAATTGATAAAATTATCAATGTAATATTTATCTTGTTTGATTTGCAAAACAAGATATAAAATAAAATGCGTTAAGTAAATTAAAGTACCTTCTACACTTATCCATGAAGTAGGAGATGGTTGGAGAAAGGGAAGAAAAGGAAAGAAAGAGTAACTTATCCATGCAGTAGGGGATGGTTGGAGAAAGGGAAGAAAAGAAAAGGAAGAGTACCATGAAAGTATCGCCAATGTTGGGAAGAAAATGAAAGAAACAGTACCATTAAAGTGTCTCCAATGTTGATGACAAACGCATCTTTGATTGGTGGGATGGTGTACCATTTCTCATCAACGAAGACTTGCAAACCCCCAACCTCGTCTTGGTGAAGGATGGTTAAGGAGGTGGGATCGCAGTGGGGTCCAGTTCCAAGTGTGAGGTCTGGCTTTTGGCATGGTGGGTAGTGGTTGAGCCTCATCACGGAGTCATTGACTTTGAATACTTCTTTGAAATACGTCCGTTCTACTCCAAGTCCCAAGCTCAAAAGCTCCATGATCTCCATAGCCAGGCGATTCATTTCCTTGCAGTACTTTTGAAACACTTGCCTGCAACATGAAATCAAAGTTAATTACGGGCTAAAATCACATTAAGAATTGAAGCAACATCTAAAAATTCCCAATAATCAATACAAATCTCCCTTTGATTCGAATCTATCTATTCAGATAAATATCTAAAAGTGAGATAAAAGAGATGATATTACAAAGAAAACAAAATAGATAAATTAATGGTTAGAAAATATTTGATTAATAATTAATTGAGAGTGATTAGAATAAATAAATTACATAACTTAAGCAAATGTATATCTTTTCAAGAGGAGCCAGTCCTACCAAATGACATTGCCTGATTTCAAGAGGAGCCAGTCCTATCTAGTGACATTGCCTGATTTCAAGAGAGCCAGTCATATCTAGTGATATTGCCTGATAATGAAAGTAGGAGGCTGATTGCCTGATAATGAAATAGGAATAGTTCAATGCTGATTTAATCAGCATACGAGGAAGATAAGCCAAACAAGGATTATTGGCTTAAACGACATCGCCTGATAATGAAAGTAAGAATATGGCCGATTGCCTGATAATGAAGTAGGAATAGTTCAATACTGATTTAATCAGCATACGAGGAAGATAAGCCAAATGAGGATTATTAGCTTAAGCAAGCAAATACAAACATTTGTTTTGAAGTTATGGCAAGCTGATTAATGACACGTACATGCAACCCATATGGAAAATACCAATATGACATACAGATTGATTCAGTGCTCAAGTGGGCCAAATTGCAGAGATTGATTCGGTGCTCATGTGGGCCAAATTGCAGAAAATGATCAATAACTGTCAATCTGATTCGAAATTTGGCCTACCCAATCAGTGTAAATGCGTCACATTTTTTGTTTACGTACGTCTTTTTGGACAAGCTGTGATGCCACTTTTCGGAAGTGAGAAAAGTTACTTCAAGACTTCAACTGGATCTCCGTGGCACTGTTGCACAAGTGGTAAGAGGTATGGCTCCGTAGTACTGTTGCACAAGTGGGAAGAGGAGGTATGGCCCATCCAATTGATTGGAGATATTTCTAGATTCTAAAGGCTTTTCTTTGGGTACGGCCAAAAGGGAAAGATCTCTTGGAAGATAAAAATATACATTAAATATCTAAAAACATGTGTATGTTCTTTACTAGTGAAAGATGAGAGCCCCGCTAGCTAACCAAATTGTATTTAAGAGAAAATTTCCACACTCATCGTTACATATGTGATGACCTTAAATACCTCTTAAATTTTGTTGTTAAAGAATGCCCTTTGAAGCCTTTTAAATGATGAGATGTATGTTGATGTAAAATAATTAGTTCCTTGACTTATTCATAAATTAAATATTTATAAATTATATACTATAGATAATTTACGTGTGAATTAAATGAAAAAACTTGATTTTAATAATTTTTTACTTATTCATACTCACGGATTGTATTCAAATGATATTCTCAATATACAACTTAAATTAGTTATAAAATAAAATATCGCTTAAATTTTATTGTTGGGTCTTGTAAAACAAGAAGAGGGTAGGTACAAAAAGGAGAAAAAAAACATTTTTATTTGGATCTGAATTCTATGGATGGCACTAATTCATTAAAAGAGGCTTGCTAATTTCATGCTATCATTTAGTGATGAAAAAGACCCCTTCTTTGTTCAATATTCCAAACAATTTGATAGCAAGGTGATTTTTTTCTCAAAAGCAGGTTTGACTTGTAGCAACTAAAAAAAAAAGGAAAGAAATCTGGGAAATCGTATATGCTATAAAGCTAAGCATATCACTAAAACATAAATAGAAAAATTAATTAAGAGCTGGAGGCCATGAAAATAAATCACCGACAGGAATCATTTATTGAATCGATGGCCCAAAATGATTACTTGCTACAGGCATCACGGGCCATTCACAACAAAAACTGTCACATAAGCCTCTCCCTTTCACAGGTTGACAATATCAACCGTCCGCTTAAAGCCAGGGTCAATACACAAATCGATCAGTAACTTGACAATTTGCTCCTTTCTTCCCTCCTTGACTTGATTAACATAAATCATTATTTGGGAACAAGATAGCCTGTGGACTAGTGCACATGTTCCAAACATAGTAACACACTAAGCCAATGGATTAAGGTCATTAGTTGAAATCGAAATACTCATATATTGACTAATCCAAGCATTAATCCAAAGAGTAGTTAATTGATATTTATCAATCAAGATGGAGGGGAAGTCAAGCTTTATAAATTTTGAAAAACTAATTCTAAGGTATTACCGACACTTTTCCAGAAGGAGAAGGTTAGATGAGCCTCGATGGGAATTTTTCTAAAATGAAGGCGCTACTGTAGCACACGAGCACCAGCCATTTCAAATGCTAATGATGGTGGGAAGTTTGGTTTTGACTAAGATTACAGAAAATCCAACCTTATGGGGAGAGACTAAAATGAAATCGAATCCAATCGCACCCTTTGAAGGACTATGCAAGGACGGTTTAAGGAAAATGCTAATCTTCATATTACTTAAAATAGATTTATGAACTAGTATATACATAGAATTTCCTAAAAGGAATATAAAATTGAAAATTAAAATAAAGGTAATTATGAAAAATATATTATCAACGAGAGTAATTGGCAAGCGCTCAAGGAAGATGCAAAGCAATTATCTTCTCCTTTTATCCCATCCAAACAGACCCTAAAATGGACAGTTAAAATGAACTTGTCTCTTAATAAGTTGAAGAGCAACTAATGCTTTCGGCAAACAGTTTTTGAATGGAGTTCGCATTGGGATGATAACTTGGATAAATGATCGAAAAGGTCAACACCGCGAGTTAGCAGTTGAGAGTATTGAAAATTGGAATGGTTTTGTACACTGAAGAAACCAGAAACAGCCTCCCACCTGATAGATATTCTAAAACTTCTCCTAAGAATTTTAAAACAGCCCTTGAATGGATAACAAGCTGTAGCATGATCAACGTAAAACACAGATGTTTATATAATATAAAAGCACGGGGAATGAGACAGATATTTGATGCTTGAATACTGCTTGAATATCATATTAAAACTTGCTTAAATTTTAAAATTAAGTACTTAAAATTAATGTGAACTGAATTATTTTTTCTACTTAAATGAGGACCCAATTAACCAAAAAAAATGAAATCAAGAATTTCACAAAATACCTTCTTCACCACATGCAACAAATCCATAATCTACAGTGATGTAAATTTACACCCAATAAACTACTAAAAGAACATTTTCATAATAACATATTTATAACCTACTATGGCACCAAGTTCAGCATCGATAGAAATGTATGCAAATGTAGAAATAATAAACCATACTGAAGTGGATATCACAAATTCTCTCGAAAAGATCTGGTCCATCTATTTTATGGGCAGCCAAATCTATGGCGATCTTCATGCCATCAGCAGGCCACAGCATGAAGTGACAGATGGAGCTAGTTTTCAATGGCGGGAATCCATAAACAACCAGTGCATGGAAAATTCACATAAAATGGTCCCACTTGGTCATTTATCATTACATGATGTGTCCATGGTCATTGATTCTGCCCATATCCAATGAGATCCGTCAATCCGGACTGTTAAATCAATGGGAACCACCACCAAACATGTACCCACAAAAATTCTCCAACAAGAAACCGTCCAATGACTCTAACATCAAAGGTCTGGATCAAAAAGATTACGAAGCCTACTAGTAAGGATTTATCAGTAGCCGTTGCTCACCCAATTTGCCGGAAATCCTCCCCCATGATAGCAACGAAATAGTCCTCCACCTGCGTATCGCCGGCGGCAGTGTCGGGATCGGCCGCATGCCTGAAGGAGAAGGTCTCCTTCCATGGAAGATTGGAGGAGAACCTCCCCGTGAAACTACTGGCATACCCATAGCTGTCTCCTATCTTCCTCTGCCCCCTCTGCTTCTCTGACAGCGGAAGCCCAAAGTACTTGTCCATGCACCGGTAGGCTTCGCCGATAATCTCCTCACCGACGCCATGGTTGACCACCTGGAAGACTCCGTGCTTCTTGCACGCCTCCCTGATCGTCGCCAACGTCTCAGCAGCAGCCCCCGAGCCGGGATCCTGGGAGAGGAAGTCATGAATATCGATGAGCGGGACATGGAGATCTTCGGCCTCGAGGCAGGGCTTATCTTCTTCAGGCCAGATGAACTGGGAAGGAATGTTGGTTTCGCTCCGGAGGCGAGCGGCGTCGAAGACAAGAGGAGAAGAGCTGTGAGTGTTTGCAATGCACTCTACTGAAGCCATTTTGAAGATTTTTTTCTTTTTCTTTTTTCTCCTCCTGTTTCTTTTTTAATCTCTCTGGGTTGGAGGGAAGGATAGGGCGATCGTATATATAGTGAAACATGAACGGATGCAGCCATAGCTGAGACATCCTAGCCGTCCATCATGCCCAGAATACATCCCTGTACGTTGTTTTCGCTTGGGAGGTGAAAACAAGCTGTTAAAACACGTGATTTTGGTCTACATGCAGCGTTCTTTCGGAGGTGGTAATTTCGACGCGTAGAAAGCTCTCAATTTCCATGCACGCGATGTGGGGCCCACCATGCTTTCCATGTGAAATCCCTCCGTCCATCGGGAGCCGTTTGCAGAAATACCTGCGAGTTTTATCCATGACTGCAGTGTTATTAATATTTTGAAAATATTTATATTTTATTAAAATATTTTTAAAAATAATTTCATAAGATATAAGTAGTTTAAAAATATTGCTAAAAATCAACTTTCCCTCAAAATAGAGAGATATTAGAATTAGGTGGGCCACACCATCAAAAGAGAGAGCTAGGAAAAGCATCGTTGATGTGGGGCTCTTTTTTTGTTTGATCTGGACGGTTTGTCCATAGTGTCTCGGGGTCAATGTCGTACGCCCATGCAACATTTCGTTGACGTGACAATGTTAGCCGGAAGCTGTATCGTCAACAGAAGGACAGCTGATGGCATCATTTAAGGCCAAATAAAACGTCGTGATTTTTGGGTCTTTGGAGCCTTTCAATCTGAGAAATTTTTGGGTCGTACAAAGATAAACAGACTAAATACAAAATGGACGGTCTCGATCAAGGAATAATCAAACAGATTCCTCATAAATGGAAAAACGGTGTTTACTGTCCAGCGTCCGCACAACCGGCCGTGTGTCATACCCGTGTCGCAGCAGCAGCAGCACGTTAGCGTTGATCGCGTCCAGGTGCGAATGGCGCACACGTGTAAGAAACTTGAGCCGCCCATCGCATCATCTGGTGGGTCACACGCAAGCATCTTTTATTATTCACGAATCAGACTACAATGGAAATTCTCATGCAAACGACTCGTTTGGGCCTACATAGTCTAAATTTAATTCGTTTCTTAGCTAGTGCTTATCTTAGGTAAAAATGCCATGTTAAACGGATGGAATGCACCAGATATGACCCGTTGGCAAATTGCTATTTCCATAGAAAATTTTCAATGGGGTTATTTTCAGATTTTCAATCAATGCCTTGAATTCAATCCCCAGCTAGATTCTAAGAATACCCACGTTTCAAGGGTTGGCGTGTCAGGAACCAGATTTTTGCTATTCTGATGGGCAATGGTGAAATGCATCTCCTTGGAATTGGTTACTTCCATTCATTGAATTTTGAGATACGTTAGGCGGGGAGTCCGTTGAAGAAACGAATCTCTAGAAAGTGTAACTCGAAGCCTAGGGCAAAGCGCTATGCACATCATTTCATATTTATCCCATCCCACAACAAGTTTTTAATATACTTTTAATAGCACATTTGAATTTATATAAATTTTAACTGGATAAATGAATTATAAATTTTTTATGCCTACAAAAGTGGTTCTTATTATGATTTTCACAATAGCTTTTAACTTATATGCTGTTTTGTTTGGTGAGGAGCACTGAATGCCTGATTTTAAATAAATTTTTATACTAAAAAATCATATTTAAAATATTTTATGTAATAGGATGAACCAAATATGCTGTGTGAGATTTTAATGGGAACACGTGTACATAATCTTGCAGGTCCATTCGAATGGAAAGTTATGTTATGACCATTCCCTGCCAAGAGTGTGCTGGATTTTTTGGAAAGATGAGTTTGATCCAGAGTACATTTTTAATGAGGTTCTGATTTTAGGAGAGAGTGAATCTCTTTGGATACACTAATTTTGGACACTCACTGCCAAATAACCATTTTGAGTGGATTTGGTCCACGAGGGGGAGGGGA
>JAYJMB010001662.1:0-14158 GCA_036873735.1 Pouteria campechiana
TGTTCTGATTTCATTTTATTATTTTACGTAGTTTCTTATAAGTCCTCCCAACTTCAACCAAGCATTTAAATTCACGAACGGGCAGCAATTGGCTGTTGCCCGCCAGAGAGAGACAGCCAACCAAATCTTAGATAAATGCCGCGCGGGCTCACCCCACGGGCAAATTAACAAATGATTTTAAATCAACTTATCAGCACGTAACAATTGGATAATTCCCTTATTAATTCTGATCATCGTGAATTAGATGAACTGTCCCAGTCGGCGCTTGTTGGTCATGGTGCAAAAAAAGCTACTCTTATAAATACGCTGGTCAAAGTCAAAACAATGAAACATAAAAAAGGAGCACGAATATCATGCCATTTTACTCACAAGTGGTCGATGTTTGGGTCACGATTTAATTATCGGCTTAATTTATAACCTTCAAATATATATGCGATGTGTAGATTGTATGCATGTGGATCATCACACTCTGGCAAGGCATCCCAACTTGTTAATTAGTCAGAGACGATAAGCTAACAGAGGAATAGAATACAAAGATCTCCAACTATCATGGTCGCTTAACCACTCATCAACTACTGATTAGAAAGCCTAAAACCAATATTTAAATCACGGGGCTGTAGTTTGCAGAGGGTAAGATGGTAGAGGAAGTGTCAATTTTTTAAAACCATTATTTTCAATCATGGCCAGCTAAGTATTACGGTGCTCTTTCTCGCTTCTTTCATATATGGCCAGGAAAGCATCTTCCCCCACTAAAATCCTCAGCCTCTTTCACAGAAGAAATGCCTGGGAGAACATTTATCTTGATCTTTTTCTTCTGGGCTCTACTCACCATGATCACTCCAACTCTTGTTTCCTGGTCTGCATCAGCAAAACCCAATTCGGTTTCCACAGGTAAGAGAGTTACTGATCATCTTTTCATTTATTTTGCTGTCCTCCTCTTCCGTAGAAAGTCTTATGAGATTGATATATGATTTCCATTCGCTTCTCTCATGCAGTAGAAAAAGACGATGAAATTAAGGGGAGAAGAATGATGGGTTTTTTAGAGAGAGGCCGTCAAAATAACACAGCACCAGCACCGGCACCAGCACCGGCACCAGCACCGTCGCCGGCATTATCACCAAGACGAGCCCCCAAGACAGGAAGCCGATAGTTCAAGTCGGCGAAAAGAAGACATCTATATCTTTCTCTGGAGATAAAATAATGGGTTTGACAGGAGATCAATAATCTCCAATATTAAAGGGATGAATGTCTAGAAGGCGGTTTGGATGCGACGGGAATCAAAATGCTGGCACATAGCATGCAAAAAGCAGACTATCCACGACTATGGTTTTCATCGCATACGATTTCAATTATCAATACAGATACCAACTCACCTGTACATTGTGTATTTCACATATTTTTGCTGGCGAAGTTTCTCTTTTACAACTGAATGTTGTTCTTTGTACAAAGGACTGGTTCCTCGCTTAATCCTAATGGAATGGCAATTTTATTTACAGGCGTTGGGTTTGGAGTCCACACGGCCATTTCCATGGCATTCAACTTCTCTTAGCACGGATCAACTGCTACCAAAATAGTGCCGTGAAAGCGATGCCTTTTGATTTAGGAATTCCCCGCGACGCAGGGTTCATCAGAACCAAAGTGGAGCAACTTCTCCAATCATCCATCCATCCCTATGCAGAGAAATTTTCTTACCCAATTGCATCTACACCTGAACAAAAGTAGACCCGGGTAAAGCAAGATAGGCCGCCCAGAGGAACCCAACAAAACATGGCCATTGATATCTGTGATATACAGGATGATGAAATCCACAAAGTCAATAAGATTAAAATGATTAGAATAATAATTGAAAATCAAATAACGAAGGAAAAATAAAATTATTACCAAGAAATAATATCATCATCTGCTTATGATAGATAATGATCTAACACAATTTAATACATTTTTATCCTTAAAAAAGAAGAAAAATTTCGAAATGAGATGCAGACAAATCTTGCCACATCATGGGGCCCAAAGCCCATGTATAGAGGATCGATTGGGCCGTCCTCGAGTTCGATGCACACAAGCCCAGTTAACGATTTTAATTTTTAACTCGTCCCCGCAAAAAACCCTAAACCCGTCATCTGTCCGTCTTCTTCACAGAGAGAGAGAGAGAGAGAGAGAGAGAGAGATTGGAAATGGGCAAAGCGAAAGGGAAACATCGTCTGGATAAATTCTATCATCTAGCGAAAGAGCAAGGCTATCGTTCCAGAGCAGCCTTCAAGCTTCTCCAGCTCGATGCCAAGTTCCGTTTCCTCCCTTCCTCCCGCTCCGTCCTCGACCTCTGCGCTGCGCCTGGAGGTTGGATGCAGGTCGTCGTCCGCCATGTGCCCGTCGGGAGCTTCGTCCTTGGCGTCGACCTCTTCCCCATCCGCCCAATACGCGGTGCTCTCTCCATCGAGGAAGACATCACGACCCAGCGATGCCGCTCCTCCATCAAGAAGCTCATGGACGATAACGGATGCCGGGCTTTCGACGTTGTCTTGCACGATGGCTCTCCCAATGTTGGTGGCGCGTGGGCCCAGGAAGCCACCAGCCAGGCTGCCTTGGTTATTGATTCGGTGAAGCTCGCCACCGAGTTCTTGGCCCCGAAAGGAACTTTCGTTACCAAGGTAGGATTTTTATTCTGGCTTTACAATGTGGAGGAGATTTTTTCACATTGGGGCACTCCTTTTCCTTATTCGTTATATCAAATGCTACGGCACCTTTGCTGTTCACAAAGGTGTGAAATTTGTCTATGATAGGATTGCAAAATGCTTCCATCTTTTCATCCTTCACTAATAAATTTCAGTTCTTTAATAAATTGGTTCATAGTAGTTTCTCTGCAAGTATAATTCAAATTATTTTTTTGCTGATGTAGCTACTGCGGCCACTGTTGTCATTAATTAATGGTTGGGGGTGTTCAATAAGCTTTGGAGTGCAAAATGCCTTTTTCGATCTATTGTTTTATTAGGCATTGACTCATTCTATTTGAGCCACAAGTGGCTAGTCTTTAGGTACCTACTGCGCTTTCTAAATTGTACCTCGTGCTTTTTCCCTAATGCTGCTTTTCCACTGGCAGTTCAGTGTTAATGAAGTTGTTGTCAATGCCAATAAATTTCTATTTTTGTCAACCAAGAGGGGGGTTCTTTATATTTCTCAGTCCGTTCTTCATGTTTATGCCTTTAAAATTCCTGCTATCATTTTATTTTCACTTGTTTCGTTTATAAAATCATGTTCTGTTTGAGCTAAGGAAACTCCCTCTCCAGGTAATGGAGGTGAGGCTGTGCGTATCTTGCTCTCCCTAGACTCCCCAAGTAGTGGGACCTTCATGCACTGTTCGCATCCTTTATTTTTGATCTGGTTTAGGAATTGATAGGTTCAAAGGATTCTCTTTCCAGGATTCTAAAACCCTCACATAATTTGTGTGTTGTGACATCTAGCTACCCCCCAACAATTCTACTTTTTTTTATATTCAAATCTATATTTTTAATTATCAAATTTGTCATTCTTTCTAAAATGCATACCTATGTTGTGTTTATTCACCTTATGGGAAATGGAGGTAAGGCTGGGTACATCTTGCCCTCTCTAGAAATGCCATTGGTGGGAACCTCATGCACTTGGCATGCCATTTTTGTTTGTTGTAAGAAGTGATTGGTTTAAATCAGTGATTGTATTATTGATATTATCAATGATATTATCATTGATAATATCATTTTAGTTGCCCACCGATAAAAAAAAACCCACTTAAAATCGACATTATCTTTGAATTACCATACATATCGATCTTATATACTAATTATCGATAAAAACTCATCTTCTTGTGGTAAATTACTGATAATATTGGTAAGTGAACTGATATTATTGGTTCGAACGCTGGAGGGGCTTATTCGGGCGTTGTGAAGCATGGAAACCCCTTCCACGATGATTTTTTTTTCTCGAATACCCATTTTCTACGTTCTAACATCAAAATTGAAAACTCCATTTGTGATTTTGTGTAAAAAACTTCATTTTGAAGATCAAAAAGGAATTTTTCCACTCAGACGTGTGAAGACTGTCAAGGTAGAAAGTGATGATTTGTTGTTGTTTTTCTTATTTTTTTTGTTTGAAATCAATTGGTAGCATCAAATAATAGATTATTCCTTTGATTTATACTTATTTAGCCATCAAAATCTGTTCAATTTGTGGAGATTGAGGATGAACATGTGATTTGGGAAAAATTCTCAAATTATTTGATTCATCCCAAATTAGCCATTGTTTATGTATGAAAACATAAATTAGACGTTAGATTTGCTGAAAAAAGTGATTTTTAGCAAAAAAAAATATTTTTTAAATTTTTTTTGTAAAAATACGAATTTTGAGGGAAAAGCCTAAAACGTTATTTCTTTTAAAAAATAATGTTTGGTTTGTGATAAATGCAATATACTTAGCTATTTTAAGCATTGATTTGTATGGAATCTATGGAAACAAAATTTTATTTTTTTAATTTTATATTTTAGTATTAATTATAATTAATTATTAAATAAACTTTAAACATTACAATTACTGTGTTAATTCACAGGTATATTAATATTGGTGGTGATTAGTATCTTAGCATTAAAAATATAATCATAAAATTACCTGTATAATTTTTAAATTTATTTTGGATTTTTAAATAATTATTTTTTTAAAAATAAAATTATTTTCTAAAATTCGTAAATATATTTTTTGATTGGTTTTGAATGTCTAGAGTCCTTTTAAACATTGTTAGATACATACATTGTGAAGATTTGCATGTTCAATAATATTCAAGTCATAAGATTTACTCTCATTCTTTTAGCTTATATGCATTTCTTATATGCACATGAATAAATGTACATTCATTATTTATGTAATGGTGACTTTTTTGATCTAATTTTTTGCCCAATATCATAGTTTATTACAAAGTTTCACTGAAAATATCTCAAATTTTCTATATTTTTCTATTTTTTTTACTTTACTGAGATCCTTGAAAAACGATAATATCTCCGATAAAAACGACAATATCTTTTTTCTAGGTCATCGATAAATAGGTATTTATCGATAATACAAACATTGGTTTAAATGATTCTCAAATCCAGGTTTCCAAAACCCTGCTTACATAATTTATGTGACGTGACATCAAACTACTCCAACAGCTCTACAGTTTTACATTTAAACCTATATTTTCAACTATCAAACATTCAAACTCATCATTCCTTCTAAAAACTTATGTATTTTATCCCTATAGCATAAAGAGACAGTTTTCTAGGTTTTTGGATCAAGGTTTTCCAAAACCTCCATTCCAAGCACTGGCGTTGTTTCATGTGGAGGCATTGTTGTCTTCTTTTTTCTTTTTGGTTTTAGCATGTGACACTGTTCTTTAGGCTACTTGGAATCTTCTTTTATGTACCCTATCACTCCTTGATTGGCAAGAATTGGTTGATTTCCATCTACTATTATGTGACAGGTTTTCAGGTCACAGGACTATAGTGCCATTCTATACTGTCTGAAGCAGGTGAGGTTTCTTTCATCCTTGGATGTTCTTGGTATGTCTTTATAGATGTTTATATGCTTGACGTTAGACATCTGTTTGACAGCTATTTGACAAAGTGGAGGTGACAAAGCCTGTTGCTAGTCGTTCAACATCTGCAGAAATTTATGTGGTAGGCCTAAGATATAAAGCCCCTGCAAAGATTGATCCTCGTCTTCTTGATTTTAGGCATCTGTTTAAAGGTGCTATAGAGCCCCCTAAGGTAGTTTAACAAGTTCACTGTGTCCAGAAATTAATTCATACTCCGTCTCACATGTTGCTCACTTTTTTTGTCAGAATTGAAATTTTATTCCATCTCTTTTCACTCCTACATGGATATCTGTTGCAGGTGTTGGATGTTCTTAGAGGAACCAAGCAAAAGAGACACCGGGAAGGGTAATCCTTATTCCTTTTTGTGGGTTCTTTACAATATCTCAGCAAATGCACCATGAATGCTGTTCATTTGTAATTGCTAGCCTTATATTGAAGTAAATTTATGCAATGCATACTGCCTATCTAAATCTAGGAAGCTTTTAGGGTGTATATATGTTAAAGAATGTAATAGAAATGCTGTTTGTTGTAAGTATTGGCAGGAACAGATTCTTTCACGATGCATGGATAAGGTTTGTATTTTGCATTTTCCTTATCTAGTAGAATTTTCCTATATTGCTCTGCGTGCATGTGCAAGGTCTTTGACAAAAAATTATCAGCAAGTTTAGGCTGGCCTAAGTTGGAAAAAGGCCTAGATGATGATGTTCTGCATGGGTTTCCTTGTTCTTAGTAGGGGGCTCCTTTTTGTTTGTAAAAAATGGGATCAAGTGCACCTCCAGATGCAGTTGGCACATGCCAACTGCATACGTCTCTTATGTTTTGTTTTGCTGTCGTTTCTGTTTTTTCAGACGAAATATCTATTTATTAGGAAAAAATACATGGATTGTACTTGTGGTTGTGTAAAATATCTTATCGCACGTGCGGTGGGGCCAATGTGTTGATCACATGTCAAAAATTTTGGTGGTTTTGCTGTGAGGTAGATACTGTAACAGTTGATGGTTGAAAGAAATTTGCAAGTTCCATGGGATCATCTGTTTTTGTTTTGCTTGTTTAGCTTATCCCGCGAAGCATAAACCTTATTTTTTTTCCTGAATTGTCTACAAGGTGGCACCCACATGGTACATGGTGCAAAATCTATTCTTGTGTCAACTACAAGGCTGCTTGTGAGGGTACATGTGGGTGCTTCCTGGTTCTTTGTTGCTTTTTTATGTTCTTTTCATAGTTGACAAGTTGAAGTTAGTTTTACAAATTAATTACTTTGTAATTTGTTGCGTCTTCCTCAGCTATGAAGATGGAGTAACAACAATAAGGAAGGTGTGCTTGGCTTCAGATTTCGTGTGGTCTGAGACACCACTAGAAATTCTCGGCTCAGTTACATCTATTTCATTTGATGATCCTGCTTGTTCAATGCTCAAAGATCATACATTAACAACGGATGAGGTGATTTTTCTTTTTTCTTTCTTTTTTCCTTTGTGAGATTTCTGTCTCTTCATTTGTGATCCTCCAGGGAGAGGGGGTGGGGAACCTATGATTGTCTTGCTGTTAATTTTGACTGTTTTGGTTAATTTTGGCTGTTTTGGTTAATTTTGTTCCAGATCAAAATTCTTTGTGAGGATCTACGTGTTTTGGGGAAGCAGGATTTCAAGCACCTTCTGAAGTAAGTACTGTGTTATTTTTGTCTATTCCTTGAAACTTTCATTACATTCATCCTTCCTCCTTTTTTCCTTGCTTTCTTTCACCATGCTTATCCCAAATTTTGGGGTTATCTGTATGAGAATATTGAACATAAAACCATTTAAGTTTCAATATTATGTATGCACCCTTAATTGTTAACAGCTGTCAGTTGTAGTTGTGTGTTGCTTTATGTACCCCTCAACGTTAACAGATGCCACTTGTAATTGTGTGCAGTGTTCCAAACTGTGAAAGTTTTATATTAACGGCAAAAGTATTCCTTCAAGAAAATGGTATTTTCTTTGCCATCTTCAACAAAAGGTTCTTAACGGTGGGTTTGTTGGATGAAATCCATCCATTCCCTTTGTCTTGAATGACTACTGCATATGCTGGCTTAATATGAAACATAAGCATCTCACAACAATTGATCAAACTGTCTTGAAACATAAGCATCTCACAACAATTGATCAAACTGTCTCCCATGATTATTTGGTAATGGATTGCTTTTAAATTCATTGTAGAATTGGTTTGAAGTTTTGGGTCATGGCATCAGAAGTTTGTGCCTGGTTCATGCCTCTGTTGGTGTCAGAACCTTTTGCCTGCTTCATTCCCCTCCTGACATCAGAGGATTGCTCCCCTTACTATTTAGGAGATGAATTGGGTGCTTTCCTCCCTTAATTTGATGCTGTTGAAGGTCCAAAACTATTTGAGCTTCTGGATTATGCTATCAGGGTGGGCTGGCAGAGCAGAATCTGAGGTGTGGGGAACAGGGTGTTATATGGCTTGGAAGACAATGTTTTCAATGGTTACTGAGGTTCTGCTTTCAGGTGAGAAAGAGAAGAATAGGTCATTCTATGCTGACCAAACAAGGAGTGTGAGGGATGAATTTTCTTTTTTGGGGTTTTCCCACTTGAGTTGCATCATTTATTTGGCATCGAATGGGAATTTCTGACTTCTGTTGTGGGTTCCATCTCAGCTTTTCATTGACTGAATTGCACTATACCCTATTATGTTTTGGGCCTGAAAGATGGCACCATCTGACCTTCTCTGATAATGATGAGGCTTACTAGGGTGGCAGGCAAAGCCTTGGGAAGGGGATGAGGGTAATGTTTCTGTGCCATGGTCTGTAAAAGGTCCTCCTTGGAGGCAGTGAGGGGAAGGGGCAGAGGGAGATGTTGTTGTGCCATGGACCTGCAGGGTAATCAATGACTCCTTGTAGAGTAGCATTGGTGGGTTTTGAAGGACCTAAGTGGGGCAGGAGGAAGATGACTTAACAAAAAGATGATCTGGGAGTGTTGGGTTTCTGAAGGCACTTTTGTCCCTCGTTAAAATAATTTGTGCCTTTGCATTTGACTTTTATGTGAAGTTGATGATAGAAGCATATTTTGAAATATGCTCTAACTTTAAAAGTGTGTATGCAATATTGAAATCTAAGCGGTTAAATATGCAATATTGTCTAACTTTAAGAACATATCTGCAAGTAACCCCAATTATAGTGCAGGAAGAGACATTTTAAGCTTCTTCAAGTAGGTTGCTCAAATGGTAGTGATGCTATTTTTATGTAAAGCCTGTCAATTTTTTGTACCATTCTAAACAGAAAGAAGGCATCTTTAGCTACAAATTGTATATGTTCATGCTATGGATGGTTATGGTCTTAAAGTAGAAAATAAAAGGCCATTGTGCTTGATTTTCTATTTGCAGATGGCGTTTGCGCATAAGAAAAGCTTTATTGAGTACTGAAAAGTCTACTACTACCGATAATGATACCCAAGATGGCACTAAGGTTGATGAGGATGACCGCTTACTCAATGAAATGGAGGAGTTGGCACAGGCAATGCAGCGCAAGAAGAAACGCACAAAAAAGCTTCTTGCAAAGAGACAGGCAAAGGTCGGTAATCTTGTTAATGAAAGCTTTGCAAGAATATTGCATTTAGTATGCAATTCCAATAGTTGATTTGTTTTCCCCCCTTTACCGTAATCTACAGGACAAAGCTCGTAAAGCAACAGGGATGCAAATAGATGCAATGGAAGATGGTTATGTCGATCACGAGTTGTTTTCTCTTTCATCAATCAAGGTTTTCTTGTGCTTCAATTTGTGTCTTACTGTTTGAAATTTTCTGTGACTGCCATGAAGAAGATTCTTAGAACCCTATTTCTTTCATAAAGATAGAAAAAGTAAGCATTATATCTAAAAATCATGATCTGTACTGTAATTATCATTCACTAGAATGAAATGAGAACACTTCCAGGCATATCCTCTAGGTACCCTTGGAATCTAAGGTGGATCTCTAATGTAATTATGTTTAACTAGAACAAAATGAGGGTACTTGTAAGCATATACTCTACAAACCCTTGGAATTGACTGTTTGCTAAATAGTTACTAGTTATCTGTAATATATTTCCATATAGGAAAGAAATTTACCAGTTTTGATCATGCTGGTTCATCATTTGGTGTTCCCATTCTTCTGAGCATGCTGTTCTGATATGCCCATGAGATTTGTTCACTCCAGGGGAAGAAAGAATTGGAAGCTGTGGATTCGATGGAGTTTGATGATGATAATGATAATGTAAAGTATAGTGATGATGAGGATACCCCTGCAACTTCATATAAAGAGGAATCACCCAGTGATAATGACACTGATGAAGAACTGAAACGGTGATCCTCTAATCTTTCTCTGTGGTCTATATAGCTCCAGAATAACAGTTGGGAGCAGCTTTCCTTGCAAGTAAATAATGTATTGAAGGAAAGCGAATGTAAATTGATGCACTTGAGTACTTTTGATCAGGTATGATGAACAACTAGAGGAACTCCTTGATGAGGCTTATGAGCGATATGTCAGCAGAAAAGAAGGAAACGCCAAGCAGCGGAAGCGTGCAAAGGTTGCTAGTGACAAGGATGGTGAACTTTTATTAGAGGTATGATTGAATTATTGACGGATGCCTAGGTGTAACCACCTTTGGCTTTAGGCATTTTGATTTAATTTAATCACATGAAAAGCTTTATCCAAAAATATAGATTTTTAGTTTAAAACCTGTTTGTTATAGTGTAAAAGTGCATGGAAAACTTTTTATTTCTTCCCCCTTTAAGATCTGTTTGGATACATGTGGAAGGGAGACGAAAGTTTCCTCCCACCCAAAACACCCCAACCTCCCACTGCTCACATTTTTTTTCCCTATTCTTTATTGTGATATGACATTTTAATTACTTATTTTTCTCTAATAATTGTATTTTTTCCCTTATCATTAGTAATATTCTCAATCAATATCCTTAATCTATTCCAATCATTTTCCATATCTATTTTATCTTTTTTTATTTTATGGTTGACATTATTTTACATCGTCTTAGCAATTTCACCCCTTTTCCACTCACTTTTACACCTATCCAAATGGAACCTTACTGGAGAGACATTTGTATATCCTGATTAGCTCTACTTTACAATATTCAAGCCTATATTTTCTATCATCAATACCATTTTTTCTATAAAAAATTTTTATTTATTGTCTTTATTTGGTGCTTCATTCACTCCATTTTTGCTTCTGTTAACATCACTTCAACATCACTTCTCACACACTTGGTAAAAATTATATTTCCTCCTATCCTGGCACATGTGAAAATACATTGTTATAGACAAAATTGTGCTTAGGTGCATCTAAGTGCCTTGGGAGACTTTTGCATTCACACATGGTACCTTACACTGAATGAAACTGAATGGTGACTGGAGCTTAACCTCTATGCTGTGCATTGATCAACAATGTGTTGATCATTTCTATATCGCAGTGCTTATTAACAATACCAGGATCTAGTAATTTTGGATTGGATCTAATAATAGAATAGTTTGGCAGATTGTGTTCTTAATGCGAAATCATGCACTGCACTGAGATTTGTAGGTGATGTAGACTCCAATTCCATAGTTTCTAAATAGTCATCATGTGGTTTTATCCCTTGTATGGATTGGCCGTCATTTTGTTTGCAAAGCATCTGCTGTTGATAGCTATTATGCCTGTGCCTATGAGAAAATTATGGCTGTCCCCGGTTGCAGAGCTTATTAAATCATGTCGGTTTCTTTATTCATTTATTTTCTGTTTCGGGTTGATAGATAAGAGTTCTCAACATGTACAGGGTGATGATAAAGATAACCTAATGCCGTCAGATTACGATTCTGATAGAGATGACACAGAAAACAATGTGAATCCTCTTGTGGTACCTTTTAATGAGGAGGAACAGCCAACCCAGGAGCAGATCACAGAAAAGTGGTTTAGTCAGGATATATTTGCTGAGGCAGCAGAAGAGGTGGAATTTAGGAGCCATGATAGTGAAGATGAAGAAGAGGAAAAACTCCCAAAGCAAAAAGTTTGCAAGGAAAAGATAACCCATTCAGACAACTTGAGTATCTCTAAAAGCCAAATATCACAAACTGAAGATTTTGAGATTGTTCCTGCTGAAGCTACAGCCATAAGTGATGAGTCTTCATCATCTGATGAATCAGAAGTTGATGATGACACAAAAGCAGAGATGCTGGCTTATGCAAAGAAGATGTTGAGGAAGAAGCAGAGAGAGCAGATACTTGATGATGCCTATAACAAATACATGTTTGATGATGAAGGTCTTCCCATTTGGTTTCTAGAGGAGGAGAAAAGACACCGGCAGCCAATGAAGCCTGTGACCAAAGAGGAGATAGCTGCCATGAAGGTACAATTCAAAGAGATTGATTCCCGCCCAGCCAAGAAAGTGGCTGAAGCCAAAGCTAGGAAAAAGCGGGTGGCAATGAGAAAGCTTGAGAAGGTACGTAAGAAGGCAAATTCCATATCAGATCAGACTGATATTTCCGAGCGGTCAAAGAGTAAGATGATTGATCGTCTCTACAGCAAAGCTATGCCAAAGAAACCTCAAAAGGAGTATGTAGTTGCCAAGAAGGGGGTCCAAGTGAAGGGTGGTAAGGGGAAGGTTATTGTGGATCGGCGGATGAAGAAAGATGCAAGGTCCCATGGAATGGGCAAGCCTGGAAAAGGTGGGTTGAAGAAGGGAAAGAATGCAAAGGGGAAATTGGCCAAGGGACAGAGAGGAGGCAAAGGAGCTGGAAAAGCGTCAGCCAAGAAAGGAAGTAGAAGGGGAAAAGAGAAATGAGATGAACATGGATGACTAACATGCATGCCATTTTTTCCCTCTTTGAATTGAATTAAACAGAAAGGTGATACTAAACTGCTAAAGAATTTCAGGTCTTTACGCCCGGCCTTTGGCTATAAACCATCAATAAGTTATCTGATTACTTGTTTTGTTTATCTTAACCTTAGATTAGTTCAACTTGGACACTTGTTATTTGATGAGTAGTTGTATATTGAGATTTTGTATCTTGCGAGGTTTTCTTTTTCCAAGTACAAAGTTTTGAACCGAATTAAAAGAAAGGCAATGCTAAACAGTTGAAAATTTTACTACAGGCCTTGCTGTCTTGGAGGTTTATATTTGTTTGAAGCGTCCATGCTGAATGTGAAGAATGTACATAGTCGGTCTCCTGCTCTGGTAACAGGCACTACAAATCTCATAAAAACCGTTGTAAGAAAAGGTTGGAGTGTATTTTCAACGCCCTTACCCCACCTTTTCTCAACCAAATTTGATTCTTTTCACGAAACCAAGATTGAAACCATGTTGTACTATTAACATAAATAATTGGATGCATCTTGCCTCCCAAGTTGCTTATAATTACTAATTGGGCATTTCTTACTTCCATCCCACTGGATGTTTTAGTCAATGTCTTTGTATAAATGTATACAATTAATCTTATTGGACCTAGCTGCCCTAAGTTTAAACATTTAACTTGCACAGAAATTTCGGATTCTAGTTAAGTGTGCTCAACCATGGCATTTACAACTGCATCTGCCAGCTTCACATAAAATCTATTCACCCCCTCCACCACGCTGTTGCATGTGGAATTTGGGGTGACTTGATCCAGGTCATTTGTTGTTTATTTCTAATGTGTTTCGGGACTCGGAACTCCATATCAATAATCTCTAGATAGTGGGTTCCAGTCGCTTGGCAACCCCACGGTATTACCCCTTGGATATAAACCCTTCCATGGTGCCTTTGCATCAGCAGGCAATTTGGTCAACCTGGTGCATTGTGTTTCTCTGGGCTTATTTTCTACAGGTTCAAAAGAGATGCTACAAGAGGATCTAACATCATGGATATCTTCTACTCCGCAATTGGAAGTTGCAGCAAAGACTTCGGAAAATGACAAGAGTTCAGATTACAGTTGTATTTCCTCCATACGAGTCTATCAAAGGAGACAAGCAACATCTAAATCCATTCTCTCATTTGAGACTCGAACAGAAAGTAGATTTTGAATTTTCACACAAACTGATCTAGGTATTCATCGACGGTGGTGTATTCCACATCCGGATACAGCTCGGTTCCTTCAACTCCAATTAAGGGATCGATATCGAAGTTTGTGTGGCACCCGTTAACGAACACGGAGTGCATGATTGACAAAGCGAGATCAATGGGAAATGGAGATTCTGCAACAAGAAATGAAAGAAAACCAATCCATCAGAGAGTCTTAATGTCAGTGCAAGCTTAGCTCCATTAGCCTTTTAAGGCCCAAGATGGAGCTGCTTAATCGCTCGTAGAAATTAGTCTACGAGCTTGAAATTTGAAATTTGCCTCAAAGCAAATTGTTACTGACCTTGGATATTCTTGAGAATTTGTTCATTTGTTAAGTAAATCTTTTCCAGGGACTTCCCAACCTTCTTTTCCCACGTGGAAACCAGCTCATTGAATGAGCAAATGTTGCCAGCGGGTCTCAGATAAAGGATCTTGTTCAGAGTCCTTGGATCATCCACAGCTTTGATCGTGAATTTGCCAATGTCTTCTTCCTTGACAAATATAGCTGAACACAT
>JAYJMB010001663.1:0-16329 GCA_036873735.1 Pouteria campechiana
AGACAGAGAGAGAGAGAGAGAGAGAGAGAGAGAGAGAGAGAGAGAGAGAGAGAGAGAGTCCTCTTGTCCAAAGATATCCTTGGGGGATTACCCAATCATTGTTCTCATTGTTATAATTGGACATGTGATGGACAGGAGAGCTACGCCAGCCCCCCATTTTTTCTATTTCAGATCTTTTTGAGATAAGCCTCGAGTTACCTCTTTCCTTTACTCGGAGAGTTGATCTTGCAATTATGAACTCCTTTCTTCTCTAAGGCATGTTTCGCTCATCAACTTATGTCAGTTGCAACCCCGCTGACACCTTTCATATGTAACCCTTACATGTAATCAACTACGAAAAGCATGCCATGAATCTCTATTGCTATTTTTCTATGCTTAAGCATGGCCTTGCGCTCCATTACACGCAAAGGAATAAATATATTATATAAGTAGTGACACGGGTAAGTTGCCCACTTGCAGCCGCCACATATGAAGATCATGCTAAGCCGCAAGCTCCATATGCTTTATCCACCTCATTTATTACTCTGGAAAATATTTCCATGTGCGTGTTACCATAGAAATTTTTATGCAAATAACTGTTTTGGGGCCAAAAAAATGCATCTATTAAATTTAATCCACATTAGTTGTTTAATTAAGATTTAAAAAATTATCTCGATTGAATATTTAGATAAGCCACGGACAGGAAGAAGATTTTACCTGGTGCATATCTACTCTCACATAAGATAAGTTCTTTAGCCCACGTGAATCTCCAATTCAAATTATTTTCTAAATCTTCGATAAACAAGTAGTACTATGAGTGATAAGCAGTTTGGATAAGTGCATATGAGAAAAGGTGCATTAGATACGGGTACTTGAAATATATGTGGATATTAGTTAGATGAGGTATGACATCTGAGTGATAAGCAGTTTGGATAGCAGTTTGGATTGGGTGCAAATGAGAAAAGGTGCATTAGATACGGGTACTTGAAATATATGTGGATATTAGTTAGATGAGGTATGACATCTAAGATTTTTAATGAAAAATAAAAATGGATAATTGAAAATATGGGTATTGTGAAAAATGTGATTATTAAGAATAATTATGGTAATACATTAGTATAAAAATATTAATAAAAGGAGTGCATTTTAAGTATACCTCCTTTCAAATTCACCCAAACCCAAACACACTCTAAATGAATTGGATTAAACATATATTATCACAGCCTCAAAATTAATCATTTGCATGAAAAACTTATGAAGTGTTTAGATAAAAATCCCAAAAATTTTTTAATCACAATTATTTATTTATATTTGTACACATTCTATTACATCTAATCTCATGCATTACTAAGAAAATTAAGCTCATCATGTGTATGTTCTCTTCCTTATCTTAGCTAGTTGGATTATTATAAACTTATACGCTGAGAAGAAGTTTACATTCAAATGAAAAACTGAAAATCTTTTAAAAAATCGCATGTGTTCAACTTTATGATATGAACCAAACTAAAAGGTTAAGAGGACAATAAATGACATTCAAAAAATTATCAAACACTCGTCAAAGGTTATAAATGCAGCTATTTGATAAGGGACTAGTTGAGTCCAACATGAATCTATCTCCATAACACCAAGAATTGAGATTAAGAGGCGTAAGAAATTGCAATTAACGTCCCACAACAGCACATCCATCATTTACAAATGTCAGGATCAAGTGGGGTGTACATGCCATAGGTGAATCAGAATTTTTTTATTTTTAATCACTTTGCGTACGAAGGAGAGGGATCCTAATTTTTCTATTTTTTCATTCATCCCATTACAAAAAAAAAAAAATCTTTAATATCATTTATTCATCTAATCTAAAAATTGTCAAAAATTAAAAATTTAGGTAGGCCATACTAATGAAAATTATTTTAGGAGATTTTTTACTATTAAAATTGTTTTCAGACCATGAATGACCTGCGTTGGGTCAAATATATTAGCTAAATTAATAAATATATAAGTTTTGACAAAATGAATAAATAATAAAATTTTGGGCTCAGATCAATTGGAACTGGTTCCACATAAGCCAAAATTTACTTTGATTGAAAATTTACATGTTCCGATAAATAAAAGTTATCTGAAAGTAAATATGTAACTATTAAAATTATTTAATAACTAGATGGAGTTATAAATACCTAATTGGAAATTATCACCTTTTAAAATCTTCTGTCGATTTAGATGAATGATATTATAAAATTTTATTACATTTTAATACTTGAATACATTGATCCAAGCAATTTTCATAATTTACGCATCATTTTATGATTTTTCAAATGGTATGGACTACATGATCCCCCAACGAAGATAATTTGCAATTTTCTAATTAAATGGTTGGAAATAAACATGATGGCACGATTGGATCTTATCAAGATTTCAAAAGGAGCCCAAAACTCTATGCAAAGCTTTTGGGTTTTCTAGACGTTGATGATTGAAAGCATATAACTGATTGATTTGCCAGGGAATGAATCCGTGAATATTGACCAAAGCGATGTAAGCCATAAAGAATAAACATTAAATGTCAAGAGAACCCAAATGTGACAATGAACGAAATGAAAGTGGAGTAGATGGAATGGACGCGTCATGATAAGCGATCAATGGCATTTTCGAATGGAGAATGCATTGCCTTTTTCTTTTATTTTATTTTATTTTATGTTATTTTATTTTATTTATATAAAAACTTCAAAAAAATGTTACTTTATTTCTATTTCCTTCTTCATCTTGCTATTTGGAGGGTAGTTCTGATTTTCTAGCACATTTTCTATTCAAAATATTACCCACCTAATTGGTTGCATGGAAACTATAAAAGGAAAATGATGTTGACACCCAATATAGGATGATTTGGGCCATAAAGTAAGTAGAGTTAAAATAGATAAAAAATAAATAAAAATATATACAGTAACAAGAAAAAAAATAATTGTTGTGATAAATATATATTAATCTGCCCTTAAAAATGATTGCTTCTTTTCCTTTCATTTACTGTCCAATCCTCCAATATCTTTCCATAAAAAATGCCATCCATCAATTAAAGTAAATATCCTTGCTCAAATTTTATTGAGGGTCTTGTTCCTCCAATATTTCTAATCCTTCAAGAGCTTACCCAAAAAGCATTAAACAGAGGTTTTAGGACTCGAGAGTGAGCCAAGAGAAAAGAAAATGTAGAAGAGTAAACTGCAAATAAGACCAATGGAAATCTTGAACAGCTAAAGGTACAGTGACGTAAGAAGTGTTGGTCTGTGCAGCATCATTTTCCCCATTGCTTTGTGACATTTGCCACAATGCACACCTACTTTCCAAGCTAAGTATTTGTACAACTGTCCCTACAGCTGTAAACAACTGTCCAAAAATCCAGCCAAATCAATGCAGCCTAAAAAGGCAAGCTGGGTTCGAGGGCGATATGATCTTTAACTCAGCAACTCAGCTTGACCCTCAAACCAAATGTATATTTCAAGTTTCACTGTGATAAAGTGTGGGTGTGTGTGTGTTCTAGAATCAAATGACTTTTGACTCAGTCAGCTAATGACGAAATAATCCGATTGCAATCAAATGGTTTTTGACTCATTCTGGGCATTCGGGTTTGAGCCCACCTTTTGTGTAAATCTATGGCTTTTGCGATGACAATCGGAGCACATGATCTGTGTAGACAATGACTGCTTGCCTTACTTGGAAGCTTCACGTGATATCATTAAAACGTCCCGTTGATGCTTGTTGTGCTAATGAGGAAAACATTTTCAAGGAAGAGAAAATTATTGAAGGCTTGCTAAAAGATATTCCGGTTTGGTTACTTTGATGCTTAAGTCAACATCATCATATAGAATAATAGAAATTAAGAGAAAATTTTCAAGATGAATGATGTCTTACCTTCCCCTTAAGCGTAAGATTGACTTTTCTTTTTCTTTGGATCTAGTAGTAATTTCTTCCATTAATAGCTCATGTGGCCAATTTGGGGCTGTGTATTGAACTCATGTAATTTTGGGCATTGTGTAGTGTGCATGTACATGTTCCCATCTTACTGTGATCATCTTTTATCCTACTGCTAACCCAATGCTCATTCACTTGTTAATTATGACGATCTCTGTTCATAATCATGTGTCTTTATTTTGTTAACTATATATTTTACACGGTATGGCTTGCCGTACTTTCGAAACTAAGGTGAACCCCTCAGCTTAAGTAAAGACAGTAGACTTAGAATGTGTATTTTGGATAGTTTTGAGCTTGTAATGTTGAAGTGAAACCCTCAAGAGAGTAAGTAAGATAAAAATTTGACCCCAATAATTTATGGGGTTGAAGTGACAACCTCACTTTATATTAATAAGGTATCTATCTTAAGTGTCGATTTGGGTAACACCTCAATCCTAGCTTGATGTGAAATATTGTCTACCTTGGAAGATCCTATTCACAAGCAAAGCTCACACCATTTTGTTCATTTAAGCTAGCTCTCTAACCTAAATAGGAAAAAGATTTTCTTTAAAAACCAATATAACTTAAGGTCAAGAGTTTGAATATCAAGTTTATCAAGTCTTTCTGAGGTATTTTTTGGATTAAAGAGCTAATCCAAAGGGATAAAATTATATGGACTCTACAAGTTAGTAAGATCTGGTAAATATAAAGTAAATAATACTTCATATTAGGTTGTGGTTAGTGTGTTATGGCAATGGCCCTAAGGTTTGACTCGGTGAGTTATGACTCAGTGACTCGGTGAGTCACGACTTGATGACTCAGTCCTAGACTTAGACTTTAAGATAAGTTAATGAGTAGTGTTTGCTAAGGTTTGACTAAGTGAGTCATGACTCAGTGACTCTGTGAGTCACGACTCGGTAACTTGATCCTAGACTTAGGCTTTGGGATAAGTCGATGAGTGGTGTTCGCTAGAGTTTGACTAAGTGAGTCACGACTCGGCGACTTGATGAGTCACAACTCAGCGACTCGATCCTAGACTTAGGCTTTTGAATGAGCTGGTGAGTGGTGTTTGCGAAGGTTTGACTCAGTGAGTCATGACTCAGTGACTCGGTCCTAAACTTAGGCTTTTGAATAAGTTTGCGAGTGGTGTTTGTTAAGGTTTGACTCGGTGAGTCATGACTCAGTGACTCGGTCTTAAACTTAAGCTTTTGAATGAGTTGGCAAGTATTGTTTTCCAATATCCCATGGAAAACTGCAAGCGGGCGATCTCTGCCGTTTATACTGTGAGAGATTGAAGATCCAGACTATATGAATTAAGCCTAATTACACTTTGAGTTAATTAAGCCTAATCATAATTAACACTAATAATAGTGATTAGTGTTAATGATAGTTCTTAGTTAATTTAAGACAATGCCAATAATTTCCTAATTTATGGGGCAGTTACGTGGTTTAATCAGAGTTCAAATAAATTTTAATATGTTTAAAATATCTAATTCAGTATTATCTTGTTGTCCATTGGCCATATGGGACCCACCATTACCACAGCACGAGTGGGACCCATGTGTGCACCATGGTGGGGCCATCGTAGAGTGCCCTCAGGCACTAGAGAGATTACCCGTGGCCAAAGGCCACCGGTGTCAAGTGAGGCACCTGCCTCTTGAAGATTCCTCAAGCTCCTCCCTCAAGTTCCAAGAGAATTTTCCTTTCAAAAGTCCTCTCTCTCCCAAAAAAGTCCCCCCTCTTAGAAAAATGAGGAGTATTTATAGTTTCCGTGAGTACAGGGGCAATTTGGGAATTCTTAAAAATAATTTCAACTTCGATTTCTGGGCACTTTGGTAATTTTTGTAAAAGTGCATGAGTGGTGTTGTTGCACAACTATGTTTGCACGGTCATGGACATTTGAACAAGTACACGGCTGCAGTGTTTTACAGTTGCAGAACTTCGGACAACACCCGGTTGCAGCATTTCGATCCGTGACGTTGCACTTGCAACGTTTTGACTTGCAGTAGTTCTAACGGACCATAGTTGCGGCCTTCCAGTAGCGTCGCAGCTACAACATCTTAGCTGCTGCATAGTTTGGCAGAACATTCCTGCTGCGACGTTTGGAAGAGTGTTTCAGTTGCGACATTTGACGCGGCATTGCAGTTGCAGCAGTTGTGCTGCACAGGGACATCCCAACTGCGGCATTTAGCCTGCGGTGTTTCGAATGTATGTCAGCTGCAGCATGGGCGAGTCAATAATCTTCTGTGTCAGCTGCACAGTCGGGGTCTTGTTGTGCAACTTGCTCTGCTTACCTACCCATTTATGCGACCTGCTCAATCCAGCACCTGCACGACCACAGGGGAACACTACCTGCGTGACCGCGACTTATTGAACCCTTTGCTACCGCTTGGCATGGACGTCGCAGGCAGTTGACGCCTCCATTCACGTGAGCCATCTTTGACTTCGTTTGCGCGACTCGAGTGGGTAGCCACTCGTTGCTAGTTGACGTCGCTGCTTGCCGAGTGGGAACGTCGTCATCAACGCTTGATTGTTGCCATCGCTGCTGCTGGAGATGGGGCCAGACTGCACTATCCACCATAGCGCGACGCTACCATCACGATCATTGCTTCCCGATCGGACGCTCTGCTGCCACAAAATAGGGGGGGTCATTTGCTGCTACCAACGCTTCCACCGACGACGTTGTCTGACTCCGATTGCATGACACTGCCTCCATCGGACACCCTATTCGTGGCTGCCATGGAATAGGGGAGCCGCCTACTGCCAGCGTTCGTCCACGTTGGGTCGCTGCCGCCGCCGTCTATCTCCGCTAGCGCTGTCCGTCGATCGGACAGCCGAACAGCTGGATTCGTTTTTACCGCACCGGATACCTGATACAGTCGTCAAAGGAGCATCGTCGACGCTGGACCAGCCTCCTATTGTGGCTGCAAAGTGGGTGTGTGGTTTCGCCGGCCAACGACTGAACGCCTGATCAACTCCGTTCATCAAGCTTCTTGAAGTGCGCTAATGTTTTTAAGGTCTCCTGCCACATCGTGTGGCCATCTCTGCTAGCTGGAAGAACCTGCTGCCCGTCAGCCTCCACTCCTTGTGTCGCTACCAACGGCCAGGCGTTGCCCACCAGTCCACTATCATGCTGTAAACGACCGGAAGCTGCATCACTGCCAACGTTTCTGCTAGAGACACCATCCAACGCCGGTTGCATGACACTGCCACATTCGCCGCCAGTCACCTGCGCTGGTACTATTTGTGGCTGACGGCTTCTACGCACATCAGAAAGTCGACCATCTCTGCGATGTCGCTTTCTCCATCGGGCAGCAGCATTGTCGTGCCCACGGTCGGTTTCGTCCTTCTGCTGGTGGATAGAACCAATAGCATGTCAGCTTCATGCTCAGCAACGTGGCCGGCGGTGTCATCATCATCTCCCTGGCGGGTGCAAGTCGTGACGCCGGTGATGCAAAGGGGGCTGTTGACCAAAACATCCACCATTGCCGATTTGCACTACCGCCGTTCATTCGCCGGAGCTGCTGCCCATCCGTCGACACTGCTATCATGGTCACTATTCACTTAAGCATTGTGTGGACAATTCTCCATACTTTGGTTCGTTTCGTGTCCCAACACCCCCCAACACATTGGTTAGAGCAAAAATAATTGAAAGATAAAAAATTACCCATTGCAGTCATCTGATTTTCACCAGCAAATGGTTCAGCAATCGCACAAATCAAAACATTATTCTTCATGAGTAACAACTTCAATCTCATCTTCAAACTCCCCAACCCTCTAACATTCCAATATAAAATTGTGTCTATCATAAATTTAATTTCTGAGTGTGGATGTGAACTTGCTAAGACTTCCTTAGTATTCCTTCTTCCTTAATATGAGTTCCAAGATGTGATTGAGTAAACCCATCAGAATCATAAGATTTTTCTTTCTCATTTAATCATGTAATTTCTCCTTCCACCTAATCTGAAGAGAAACCCAAAGCTAATTTCCCTTTCCATTGTTCAAACTCATCAGTAATTTTTTTCATCGAGTCTGAATTCCAAGCTAACACTAGAGATTTTTCAATAAACACCTGTGTCTGTTATGTTTTTGAAACCACCTCCAATTCCTCTCCCCAACCTTTCTCACATTCTTCATTACTATCTTCCTGTTGGTTATCTACATGAACACCTTGATTTAACTCATTTTCGATCATGGCACCACCAGGCCAAATGACTTCATCATTGTTTTCTACTAGCACATCATTAATCTGCGTGTCATAATTTTCTTCTGAAATATTTGATACTTTTTCATTGGCCAAAACCATATTTTCCTCTATATTCGGCCCATCCTTAGACCCTAAAGCTTCCCCTCTTATGTTTTTATGAATCAACTGCCAAATTTTTTTCTTTTCTTTCAGTTTCTCTTCCACTTTACATCCCTCCCAGACCCTACAAACAACTAAAATTTGTCCTTATTGATGGCACTTTGCACAATAGAAACCTTGATTCTCATATCTAGCCTCCTACCAAATACACCTTTTTGGAGAAACCATAATGGGAAAACTTTCACTAGTTCCATAGTCAAATCCACTTCTACACATATTCTTGTACCTGTCGCTCTTATTTGATTCAATGTGGCATTATCTATCCCAAGATACTTGCCGAAGCTAGTTGCAAAAATTTTGAGACAATCACGTCGATAAAGGTGCATTGGTAGACTAGGTAGAAAAATCCATTAAGGAGCCAACGGAGATTCTCTATGTAAATAGAAATCCTTGGTTCATTTGAACAGCCAAAAAGAATATCCATCCATCGTTCTTCCTTTATGTGCCCATCCATGCACAAAATCATGTTCATTTTTCATTTGAATAAGGAAATTATAATCATCCATAAAATTGATCGTTGGCATTTCCAACAAACCCCATTTTGCCACATTCAATCTAATGTTATCAATCAATGGTCTTGCATGAATGAACTTCATAACAATGGCAAACTTATAATCTTTTGCCGCTTTAACCATTTCTATTTTTGTGAAGATGAAGCCCAATTCTCCATTAATATCCACCAAAAATCTTAATGGTATTTTAAAAGATGAATTCTCCACCAGCTTAGCAACCGCATATGCATAATATTTCACCAAAATATCATCATTACCGGCATTCCCCACCAACATCAAGGCCATCAGAGGTAGGGGGCACCCTAAGGAACCAACTCTAGCTTTAGTTTATCGTAGAAACCCTAACAAAAACACCATCTAATGACAAGAAAACAATCAGTAGACCCTACCCATCATCAAACAATCCCTTCGTCTGCATCGAATCTTCTCTATCCCTCTCAAATCCCCTAATTTACCAACAAGCCTCACCATAAGCAATTGCAAAGAGCCTCTACCATGGAATTCCAAAACTCACCGGAGTCAACCAACTACGCTACGGAGAAACCAAGAAGATTAGAAATGCACCAACGTTGGAGCGAAAGCATGGGAGAAAAATCGTCAGAGATTTGCAAGTGAGGAGAAAAGTAATTTTGGCATAAGAGAGAGAAGTCTGTTGATCTGCCTCATTTAGCTCAACCCCAATAAAACAATAATACTTGAGTTGTCAAAATAAAAACTAATGAATATGCTTATATTATAATTACTTCAAGACGATTATATAAATTTCATAATTACCTTTGATGAGTTACATTGCATAATAATTGTCAATGTATAAGTGACCTTAAATTGAACAATAGTGAATTAAAAATAAATATACAATCTAGAGTTGTCTGAATCAAATAGTATGAAATATAAAAAAAATCTCAATATATGATTACCTACATTAAATAATAGGAGAATATATAGAAGATTGATTTAAGATTATCTATATTGAATAATAGCCATGGAAATTCAATATTAAATATATAATCTAAAATTTCTTAAAATCAAATGATAAAAAAATTGAAGTTATTATTTCTCCTTTTCCATTACAAAGCATGCACTCAATACAAATCAAAATAAGTTTATTCACCTTTCTAAATTATTATCTTTTTATTATTTTATTTTTTTATAAAAAAATCTTTCTATTTTTAATTCTACAGTTATGTATTTAAATTTGACATTAATTTTCATTACATTCTTGTTATGTAAATCATATAAGTTAAAAGGTTCGATAAATTAGTCAAAGCAAAATGCGTTGGTCCCTAACTTATGGTAGCTCGGGTGAATTAAGCATTTAAAAATTTTAGCTAAATTCAAAGGTTGGTGCTGAAATAAAATAGGAAAGACTGCACTAAGATAATGATTTTTATAATGATTCAGCCTTTAACCTAGTACTTACTCCACTTCTCTGAGTTAGCCTTTCTTGTTAAACTCAAGTTCCACTAATACTTGTTGGTTTTCAAGCTCACCAATAAACTTATACAAGTGGTTTTCAAAGCTCACAAAGAACTTATACACGTTGGTTTTCAAAATTCACTAATAACTTATATAAGATATTTTCAAAGCTCACCAATAACTTATACAAACTTTAGCAAGTTTTTTTGCTTGCTATTCACTATAAGATGCAAGCCCCTTGCTTACAAATAAGAAAATAGCCAATAAAAGTGTACAAAAATGAATGCCTCTTAATAGGCAAAGTGTACAAAGTTTAAAAAGACAATAAATATGGTAGTAAAGAATAAAAGAGGTTAGACTCCAGGAGTTATTAAATAATTTTCTTTAAATGCTTATCTGAATGTAGCGCAATGAAGTTTTTCCTCATGGAAGAAAAGTGGGAAGCTATAGTAAATGCTTGAGTAAATTTTTCAATTTCTCTACCAAATGTTTGAATCTTCCTTTTAGAAGTTGTGGAAGAGATCTTAGCTGCAATAATCATTTTTGTCAGTTTTTCGACCGTTTGAAAAAGAATATTCAAAGCTTCACTGCAATTTTATACTTTTATCAAGCTTCAAAACTTCTTATATAAGTCTTCAGAACTTCTGAAATTTAGCTATCTATCAATTATCATTGTGTATTTAATGTAGAACTTCTAAAGTTCTTCTATTGAACTTCTGAGCTAGCAATGACAAAATTTCTACATGGTCGATCATTACAGATTCTTCTGAAGGCTAAATCTTATTTCTCACACATTTATCAGTCATGTTTTTTGCTTTTAAGAAACTTTTGAAGTGTTTCTGAAGCTTAGTTTTTATTTTTGATATATTTCTTGAGTCTTAGTGTCACTTCCTGCCTTCCAAGGCACAACCCTAGTTATTTTCTTATATTTTCACTATAATTACCTCACTTTTAGGGTGGGAGTGCTCAGATCTCATTATATTACACTTATACTTTTTTGTTATTTTCCTCATATAAGTATAGATCATGTCCAAATGCATGGCCTCGTTAAAAAATAATTTTATTTATAATTTCATAATTCATTCTCCTACATGATGGAGTAAAAACTTTTCCACTAAAAATATTTACAATATATTTCAACACACCATTACCCAAAATTAACACTCCGGGTGTTACAAACCTCCCTCCTTACAAAGTTTCATCCTCAAAACTTTCAATATCGTATAATTTTTATTATTGCCTTAAATTGCGATTCAATTCATAATTTGCATCACTATCGTCATTTAGTTAACCCAATTATACATCAATTATGTCTCAAAATATGTTATTTGTCACCAAGTTTTGATTATTCAATCACTTTCATGAGAACTTACTAAAATAATCAAAGATCCACTCAAGGCATAGAAATTCATTCCTTTAGTCATGTTCGTTCTTAAACCTCTTTCATAATGTCCAAATGGACATACATAACTATAGAAATAATCTATCATTAATGTCATATACAATATATCCATATACAATTTCATTATCAATATAAATACAGAATCCACATTCTTAACTCAGCTTTACTCCAATACTTTTGTAACTTTAGAATCAACTAATACAGGAAAAATCCATAATAATTTTCATATTAACATTACCTAATTATAATGATTTAGTTCAACCATAATCAAATGTCCTAATAATCAATATACATGAATGATCCAATTTGGAGTTCTTCATTATAACACAAATACCAATTCATTCATCAATATCAAACGTTGTATCTTTTACAATAATAAATTATATCATCAAATGGTACCCAATGTTCAAATTACCTGGATAACCTCTAGCAAATCAATCAAATAGCCCTCTAGGAAATCAATCAAATAACCAACTTAGGGATTTCATAATCACGTGCAAATGGGACTACTATCATGGTGCTAATACAAATAGTATCAAATTTCTAACAAAGGGTCTACTAAAATACTATCCATGTTTAATTGACTCTTATCATTTCTTTCTCAACATATCAGTATCCATACTTTCATTTGCCTGTTACCAACCAATACCATGCTTAAGAGGCTACAATCCAAGTGGACTCAGCCATGAAATAAGTGGACACAATCACAAACCAAATGGCATCAGCCATCGTCTAAGTGGACTCAGCCACTAACCAAAGGGACTCAAGATTCTTACAACTTTAGTGTGTTCCACTCCATCCTTGCAATTCGACTACAAATGTTACGAAATCTATGATCACATGGTATTCTGTCATCATTACAACCCAGTTATCACAAGTTCTTCATCCACACCTATAAAATAAGCAAAGGAGTCCCACACAATAGGTTGATCAGGCCTCTTCGCCATTATTGGTTGAATAATCAAACAAAGCCTTGTCATAGCCAGAATCCAAATGTCCCAAAGTAGCAATCCTGGCTGACATTCGACCTCAAATATACAATGATTATATTCTAGTAGGCATCTAAACCTCAAATACATATCAATCCTATTTCAAGAGACATCCAAATGCAAGCACGAACCTCAGTCATGTGTCCAAGCCTAATCAAATATCCAAACCTATCAATTAACTAATAGATGCACCTTATTCAATTAGTCAAACTCAAATCAAACTTCACAATATCCACATCTCAGTGCCATCCAGGCATCATACAAAACTCTAATCATCCTACCACCACACAAACCCAAATGCCTCATAGGGCATATCATTCAATGTCATTTTATACATGCGCCATGTTTCATTCAATATCAATCAATTCTCAAAATGGGCATCTAAACTCAATGAAATATTGCCCAAGTCTAATCATGCAATTCAACCTTAATCCATGAGACATTCCTAATCTCAAATGCATCTAATTTTCAATCAAATTGCTAAACTAAAATTCATACCACATTAATCATTAACCTAAGTAAACTAGACTCATAGCAACATTCAATATCAATCATATGAGATAATATGAAATTTCATCAATTACATTAGCAATCGAGTAGCTCAATTCAACTAGAGTGAAATCAAATATCAATCAACACATTCATGGCACACATGCCAATTCATTCAAACTAAAATATTCACAAGCAAAGTTATTCAAACATATATGAATATAGCATCCATCACAATCAAAATCTATCATAAAGCATGCCATGTGCAAATCAAATAATCAACACAATTTACACAACCACTTTAACCAAAGGAATCCAATGATTCCTTCACAAATCAATTCAATAATCAAACTGAATTCAATTATCAATACTTATTTATGAAACTTCATAATTTTATTATTTTGAATTCACATACCTTATAAAATAATAACAATTTAAATACTCAAACAAGATGCATATAAGCTCACCATGCTTCACTATGCTACTCTGATCAGAACAAATACATATCATTAACTATATACATAATCAAATTATCTTTGTATTATCACAGCTTTATCATATTCATTTTATATCAATATCACCTATACGATATCATAACCATTCATATGCACAACATTTATACCAAATAGTATTTATACCAAATTCTAAATGCTTCTTTTCCCTCACTCATGCTTCAACTTATGACAAACATTTCCCTTACAATTTAATGCTCTTCCATATTTCTCATGAATTCATAAACTTGTATTAGCATATCATTTTTTATTACTTCTAACAACTGTTGCTATTATGGTTCTAGGCTCATCATTTAGATTGAACTTATCACACAGATAAGTTATTGGGCTCTAATACCATTCTATCATGCCTCACCATCCGAGGTGTGACCCTAATCATTTTTCTATAGTTTTACTATAATTTCTTCACTTTTAGGGTGGGGGTGCTCGTATCCCATTCTATAATAGCTATACTTGTTATTATTTTCCTTATATAAGTATAGATCATGTCCAAATATATAGACTCATTAAATAATAATTTTATTTATAGTTTCATAATTTATTCTCCTACATGGAGTAAAAAATTTTCCACTTAAATTAATTACAATATATTTCAACACACCATTACCCAAAATTAATACCTAAGGTGTTACACTTAGCTTTTTGAAAATGCCTTTGAAGAGCTTCTGAGTTGCTTTTGAGAAACTTTTAAGGTTAATTTACAAAGCTTAAATTCTACATCTGATAAGCTTCTTAAACCTTGTTTTGGCTTTTGATCAAAGTGTGACTTTGAAGTTGCTTCTAAATTGGTTCTGAGTGCAAAAGCTTCTTCTAAATTATTTTTGAAGGCTTGAGAATGCTTCTGATCTATTTCTGGAGACATGAGGAATCTTTGAAGATGATTCTGAGACTCACACCTTATCTCTGAAGAGATTCTAAAGAACTTCTGATAGGGTTCTAAGTTCGGAAACTTCTTTTGAACTTATGAGCTTCATTATTATCAATCTTCTGAGACATCAATTTTGAAATTTTGAAGCATTTCTAAAGTTCTTCTGATGAACTTCTAATTATAGAAACTATTTCTGAAGTTCAAATTCTGATGAACTTCTCATTGCAAGGAATGTGATTCTATATTGCTTTTGAGTTATTTTTGAATGCATAAGCTTCCTCTGAATTATTTCTGAAGTTCTTTTTGATGAACTTCTAAGTGCAAAAACTTCATTTTATATTGCTTATACATTGGTTCTGATTCACATCTAAGCGTATTCAGAAGTTCTTATAGTTTGTCCCTTATGCAATGGTAACTCAAGAGGGGGGGAAAATTGAGCTTTTAAAACTTTTGGCCCAAATCAGATGATTATGGTGTTATAAGAATAAATAAAATAGATTGCATAATAAAGAGCACAAGATTTTTATAATGATTTAGCCCTTCTCTATTGAGCTCAAGTTCCACTAATACTTTGATCAACCTGATCAAATACATGTTGGTTTTGCAACAAGCTCAGCAACTAACTTACTAATTATCCAAGCTAACCAAAAACTTACACAACCTGTTGGTTTTCTAAAGTTCACCAACAAACTTACACCCTTTCAGCAAGTTTCCTACTTGCTTATCTTAATACATGAACCCCAAGCACTCTACTGGAGTTGCTAAACACTAAAAGAAGTATATAGTTAGATGCCTCTCAATTAAGCAGACTTGTACAAAGATTCAAAATTCTAATTAAAAGAATAAGCGATAAGAGTAAAAGATTCAAATTCCTTGATTGAGTAGAGATTTGAACTTAGAGAGCTCTGACTGAGTTATATTCGTTGGAGTTAAACTTTGAAGGAAGGTTTTGAATGCTTTTCATATGATCAGCAAAGTTTAAATGATATTCAATCAGGTTTTTTTCCTCTGCTTCTCTCTTTTATAGGTTGAGAGAGATTTTTCCGTTGCTGATCTTGATAGACATTCACACGTTCAAAAATATTTTTTTTTACCTTATCTTTTATCTGATGTTTAACTTTGCTGCCTTCTAGTATCAATCTGCAACTTTCGTCGCTGACTTTTCTAAACGTTCATTTTTTGTATCAGGTATTCCAAAGAGACGAGTGAATAGTTGGTGTCTTGACTGATTTTGGATTATCTAAATTATTTTCTTTAGATTTTCAGAAGTAATTTAATCTTACTCAGTTGCGACGTTCATTTATAGATAGAAGTTCAGATTTTTTAAACTTATAATGTCTTTGGATAAGTGATCCAAAGCCTATTCAAACATCTCCAAAGCATGACTTAAAATCTTCAAAGATTATTTGAATCTTTTCTAAAACTTGGCTTCAAGTTCTCTGAAGTATGTCTGTTTACTTTGAAGCATAGCTGATTATCTCCGAAGCTTGTCTTGTTATTGTTATTTCCAAAGTGTCTTGTAACTTGTTCGAAACATCCATGATTTCTTTGAAGCTTTTCAACTCTCTGCGAAGCATGCTGCAACTTGTTCAAACTTCTTTGTGCTTTTTTAAAGCATTCTTGATAATTCCAAAGCTCTCTTGATTATTTTCGAAAGGCACTGTGACTTATCTGAAGCAATCTTAATTATCTTTGAAGCACACTTGTAAGATCTCTGAAGCTTTAAAAAAGACTATGAAGTATTTTTTAATATTTTTTGAAGTGTGCTTGTGACAAATTCTGAAGCTTATAAAGAGGATTCTGAAGTGTACTTGAACATTTCTAAAGCTTACTATTTTTACTCACAAACTTGTCCGAAGCTTG
>JAYJMB010001664.1:0-16328 GCA_036873735.1 Pouteria campechiana
ATGTCGAAGTTGTCCAAGTCCTTAACAAGAGTGTCTGTTGTGTTGAGAGCCCCTGGTTGATAGTTTTGGTACTCGTTCGAACCATCTCTCTCTGCCTGCAACACATGCAGAGGCTCCAAATATGTGAATTTTTGTTTGTTCCAAGTTCTGATTCGGAGCATTCATTGATTTTGGGTGGTTTGATTATTTGGTTGTTGGCTGTTGGCGTTCATCACTGCATGCTGCCAACAATTCAACAGTTGTCAGTAATTGCAGCAGTAAGTTTGAAAAAGAAAACTAATCTTTCCTGTGTCGCCAAAGATTATAACCCGTTGTAATGAATTTTGGCCGGGGAATGGAGGGGCTTTGAATGAATACTGCTTACTCCAGACATAGGTACCTTCAAATAATCGATGACCAAGCCTATATGTGTACCTGCATAGTCATGATTACGTCTTTAAAAATTGCATTTGATACAGAGGCCTAAATTTTTCCTTTTCAATATATAGACTGCTATTCGCTAGATTCATGATATGAAGCAATGCGTAGTTGTAGGCATGGAATAATATATATATATATATATATATATATATATATATATATATATGCGTGTGTGTGTGTATATGTGTTTTGAATCAAATTCATGAAGTTGTAGTTCCATTGCATAGTTGAGCATTCTTAACCTTCTGACACTGACATTAATTTTTTTGAATGGGATCTTTAAATGTTTTCCTCTTAGCCGTCCAACGATGTTAGATTCACAAATGGGAAGATTCTTTGCTCATGTTACATTAGGACACAAAAAATGACGCTTTTCTTTAATTTCAATTGCTTTTATTTTCATATGCTTTGTCTAAAATGCTTGCACATGCCTGCTAGGGACTGGATGACAAATACAACAGATCATTCTAGACTGATCACAAGTAAATATAAAGATTTACATGGAAAACCTTTTAATACTATATAAGAAAAACCAAAAAACAAACAAACAAAAACAAAAGAAACAATAAATCAAATCAAATATAATAACATTTAAACATACCCCTTCTCAATCAATCAGCATACTCTCATCACCCATAAGAGACCTTTAAATCTATAATGACATAGATGAAAAACATCTCACTTTCCTTTTCATGTCAACTCTAGAGCCTGACAAAACTCTTATTAAAAATCATCATATATACTATCCCCGATAGACTTCAGTAACATTGGTTCGACCTTGCCCAACTCATAATAAATAGTTCCAATAAGACTTTTAGAATACAAGATACTTAAAACCTAATTATGACTCAATCAACATAATGATTAATCAGTATCATACAATTGTGACCTGTTATTTGCAGGCGTGCTATTGATGTCCGGATCAACCCATCTTCCACAATATATTATCTATTGAACATATTTCATAAATAAAAATGAAAATATATAAAAATAATTGCAGCAGGGCTACTTGATGATCTAACCTAGTGAATTTTGTGCAGTCCCAGCATTGAATGGTTAGGAATATTTTCTAACAGAAGGTATAAGAATTCCTTGGTTTCTTACTGTAAATTAGGCCACAAATTCCTCAAAAAACTGGTGTGAAAGAACCCAGATTCTCGCCATCCCACACTCCGAGCCGGTGGTCCTATGCAAATGTTAGAAAGAATCTTAAATTAATTACACGGATATTGACCAAACTTACAAGCCATATCCGTATATGTGGACGATTTAGATAGATCAATGCTCAAAATCATCATACCACACATGCTGGTTTGTGTAAACGTCAGTGTCCCAGCAGGTGACCGTGTTTGGGTTTCTCCCTTCAGCCCCCATTCAACAAAAGGAACTGCCTCATCAACGTCATAGTCACTTGTCCATGTTACAGTCATCTGCACAGATATTTTGAAACATGTTATTAAAAGCCAGTTTCTGAAAATGACTGTTCTTCTACAGGTAACTGGGCATGTCAATGTGTAGATATTTTTATGGACCGATAGACATGGATGCAATGGAAGATGAGAAGCACCAACCTCATCCCAGGACTTTCCAAGGGCAAGACGAGGGTGGAGAGGCGCCTTTGGATTTGGAAATGTTGTGACATTTGAAACTGCCACAAGCTTTGGCTGCAAAATGCAGAAAGAAAATGATCAAAAAACGAATCCTACTAAGACCAGAATCATGTATAGAAGATTATAAAGAGTAGGAGAAAGTGTGGGAAAGTTGGTGAAAAAGCGCAACAGTGTACAGAACAAGAAGAATAAGAATGGAAGAACTAAGATGTACTATTTTAGAACTTAAGCATTTCCTTTCAAAAATTTCAAATAAAAAGCAAATAAATTTCAATCATTATGCCTTGTCATGAAATGACCAAACCCCTTTATAAGGAGAGATAAAATTACAATAAAAATTACATAATTAATCACTCAAAAACCTATCATTTTCTAACTCTCCTGCGCGATAGCTTCTAGCCTCCTCAGAAATCCTTCAAAATTTATTTTTTTAATATAGATAAAGTGGATAATTTTTATCTTTTTGAAAGGGTTTCAGTACATTTCATCATCAAAAGAAATAATAACTAACGGGATAATGATGGTAGGAATCTATTTATTAATGATTAACAATTTTAGTATTAAATTATGCTTTAATAAATGTGAGGGACCAAAACCAAAAACCAGTCGAATAGGGTAATAATTCCCTCCTGTGGATGGGAATTAAACAATAATAAATGAAAGCTGATCACGTGGGATGATATATAGTTCATCATTTTGCATTTCATGACCCGATCACGTTGCATGACTGTGCATTTTTTTTTTAAGGTGGAAGATAAACCCATACAGTTTTTGGATTTGGTCGTCCAATCCAAAACCCGTCTTCTTCAGGAAAATGAAACTGCATTGCTCCACGCCATCCTTAGGATATATGCCTGGAGGAGATCCAACCGTTGATTTGACAGGCTTAGGTGATTAGTTGGCAATGAATGTAAGAAGCAGATTGTTTGGAAGGCTTGGTGCCTTATGGGTGTCAGAAAATAAAGGCTTGGAAGATGAAAGATATCAACGGTTCAGATTAGGGAGAGAATTCCTTTTTTTAACCAATTCAAATGAATTTTTATACAGGCAGTGATCGACGGCACGTGATGTTTGGATTGAATCATCTTGCACACGCGCAAGGCCCTTGATTCATAATGCAGGGGTATGAAAATACCCTGTGACACACATGTATCGGAAATATCTCAACAGCAATTGAGACTCTACAGTGGAGTTGTTCACGTGATCGCTCGTTTAGGAATCCGCAAAGGAGGGTGAAAAGGACAGGTAAAAAACGTGAAATGATAAAAATGGAGGGATAGTAAAAAATAAGGATGTGATTTATCACAAAATGGAAAGTAAAATAAAAGGAATGGGGCCATAGGAGGAAATATCGCGAAATAAAATAAAAATTTTTTTATTATAAAGTAAAGAATAATGATTGAAAATTATGTAGCGAATTCATTATACAGAAAATTAACATTCAAGATTATAATTCACGATAACCATTAATCACGTCTCATAAAGAGAAATTTTTAATCGGAAGGAAAAGATGGTTTTATAAGTGTATATATTCACGCAACAATGAATATATACACTACCTTATTAACGTTATGATACTCTCTAATCACCAATTATTTTTAATGCTTTGTACAAAGCTATTACTAATACTTTACTATACTTTGTCTTGACAAAGTGGCGGCTCCAACACAGTTGCCAGGTCGGTTGCAGGAAGCGACACGTTCTGAGATCTTCAATTTAGTCCCAACCCAGTGATCAAGTTAAAAAATGGGGCTTCTCTGCAATTACTCAAGGGGCAGGTAGGATGAAGCCATTTGTTCAGAAATGGGTGGCTTGATAGGCAACGAAAGTAACAGTTTAGCCGGATCGTATGGCTTGATATACGTACATGTGAAAAAAGATCAGTGAAACCCATTTTTTAAAACTCTTAAAAATCACATGAAAATCATGAAAGACTGTTGACATCTAATCAGCAGCTATAAGATAAACATGCTTCCGAGGAAATTCAGTAAAGACAATGAACTCCATTCATCGCGTTGAATAAAATAGGGACGTCGGTTGTCCAATAATAATAAAATATATCATTTGTTTATTTATTATCCCTGCTGATCATATCTTCATGCACACATGCCCACGTGGCAAGCATCATTTTGACACCTAAAGAATATTCCTGATTGGTTGTATTCTAGCGAGGAAGAAGAAGGAAGAAATGAAAGGATAAAAAACTAGGTAAGAAAACGTTGAAGATATGCATAAGCAAAACTCTGACCCAATTCAATCTAGAAGGTCATCCCAATGCATACAAGAAGGAATCATAACACAATGTAAAACTGTCTTGCAGATGGGAGAAATTATTAGAAAAAGCACTGTCTGGCTAAGGAGTTAGGCATTGTAACTAGCTGGCTAAGGTGGTGGGTGGACAGCTATCTATTGTACAAGCAAGAACGTCCATATATTCCCTAGTTATGGTGAATGAATCATACACCTTCCCATCGCTGCTCTTCTTGTACTCAAAGAGAAGGGAAGTGTGGTTGAAGGCTGTCAGCTTCACGAAACCGAAGTCATAGTCTTTGTAGATGCTCCACGAAGTGTTGAGGTCGGTGAAGGCTGAGAGATGGCTGCCTCCGCCACCAGCAACCACATGGATAGTCCCATTCACAATGCCTGAGTAGTGGGATTTCTCTGAGCTGACACAGATGCTCTGCATTCCCACAACAAGACCCACTTAGAACAGACACTCTGACCTCAAATCAATCAAAACACTGTCAATCTTGATATCAAAATCTCTAAATCCAATGCAATTACCTGATATACTGGGCATGTCCTCTCGTAGCTATGAACATGGCCGAAGAAAGCAATGTCGACCCTGTATTTCTGCCATAGCTTTTGCAGCATGTCTCTTCCCATAGGCTCTTCAAAAGCACCAATTTCAGCATACCAGGAATTGGAGGAGTAGCCCAGGACGCGGTGAGCTGCAAAGATGAGCCATGGCTGCTTTGCCCTATCGGCCGAAGCAAGGCATTTCTCTATGAACCGATATTGTTCACTCCCTTCTCTCCAATCATGTTCTGAGTCTGCTATGCAGAAATGGAACATGCCATAATCCACAGAATACCTGTACAGATTGGAACGTGACTCTTTATGCTTGTTTTCAATAGTTCTGTAATTCATAGTGAAAATGCTGTTGGGATGAGTACGAGAGATGAAGATGGTAAATCTTTGCAGCTATCACATCAACAGCCAAAGGGTGGATTAACTCAATGACATGAGAGTGAACAAGTGGTGAAAAATAGTTCTTGTGGAGCTCCCTTACCAGTACTTGGCTCTGTTTTCTGCTGGAACGTAAAACATGGTTTCTGCTGGCACTCCGCACTCACCCCCCGAGTCTTCAACCGCGTAGAAAGAGCCAGAATTTGGCCAGTCTCGTTCATGGTTGCCACTGAAACCCAAGTGGAATTCAAGTGTTATCAATACCAAACGCGTATGTAAGTTGCGTGCCTGCCTGCATACTCGAGCATAAGCCTTTGTGCTGAAGCAGGAAGGATTCATTTCACATACCTCGCCACCATATATGGCACAGTTGAAGCAATGGGTTCCACCATTTCAGTGAATTGATCCCACTGGGAAATGAAGCCATTTGCATACGGCATGTCTCCAATGTGAAATACAATGTCGAAGTTGTCCAAGTCCTTAACAAGAGTGTCTGTTGTGTTGAGAGCCCCTGGTTGATAGTTTTGGTACTCGTTTGAACCATCTCTCTCTGCCTGCAACACATGCAGAGGCTCCAAATATGTAAATTTTTGTTTGTTCCAAGTTCTGATTCTGAGGATTCATTGATTTTGGGTGGTTTGATTATTTGGTTGTTGGCTGTTGGTGTTCATCACTGCATGCTGCCAACAATTCAACAGTTGTCAGTAATTGCAGCAGTAAGTTTGAAAGAGAAAACTAACCTTTCCTGTGTCGCCAAAGATTATAACGCGTTGTAATGAATTTTGGCCGGGGAATGGAGGGGCTTTGAATGAATACTGCTTACTCCAGACATAGGTACCTTCAAATAATCGATGACCAAGCCTATATGTGTACCTGCATAGTCGTGATTACATCTTTAAAAACTGCATTTGATACAGAGGCCTAAATTTTTCTTTTTCAATATATAGACTGCTATTCGCTAGATTCATGATATGAAGCAAAGAGTGGCTGTAAGCATGGAATAATATGTGCTGAATCAAACTCACCAAGTTGTAGTTCCATTGCATAGTTGAGCATTTTTAACCTTCTGACACTGATATTAATTTTTTTAAATGGGATCTTTAAATGTTTTTCTCTTAGCCGTCCAATGATGTTAGATTCACAAATGGGAAGATTATGTGCTCATGTTACATTAGGACACAAAAATGACACTTTTTTTTTAATTTCAATTACTTTTATTTTCATATGCTTTGTCTAAATGCTTGTACATGCCCGTGAGATCACAAGTAAATATAAAGATTTACATGGAAAACCTTTTAATACTATATATAAAAAAATAAACAAACAAACAAATGAAAACAAAAGAAAAAATAAATCAAATCAAATATAATAATATTTAAGCATACCCCTTCACAATTAATCAGCATACTCTCATCACCCATAAGAGACCTTTAAATCTATAACGACATGGATGAAAAACATCTCACATATCTTTCCTTTTCATGTCAACTCTAGAGCCTAACAAAACTCTTATTAAAAATTATCATATATACCATCACTAATAGACTTCAGTAACATTAGTCCACTGTGCCCAACTCATAATAAATAGGCCCAATAAGACTTGTAGAATACAAGATACTTAAAAACTAATTATGACTTAATTAACATGTGGACGTCTTACGATGATTTTCTTTCTACAGTGAAGAGGTCTTTGGATGGGAGTATTATAGCTGAGAGTGGTCTTCATATCCTTGCTGACAAACTTAAAAGATTAAGGGTGACTCTTCGGGTATGGAATAAGGATATCTTCGGACTAATTGATAGGCATATCTAAGGAAAGAGTTGAGGTGCTAAAGGAATCACTCTAAAAATTTTTTTTGATTTAGTATAGGCTGCGTTGGTTTCTACTAAATCATAACTTGATGTTTGGATACAAAGAGAAGAGATGAGATTGACGCAACAGGGTAAGAAAAAATGGTTGAATAAAGAAGACTAGAATTCTAATTTTTTTCACTCTATTATTGCCCAACGTAGCAAGCAATCATGCGTTAAAATGATGAAGCTTACAAATGATATCATCCTTGATTCTCCCGAGATGGTTCATGAGGGGGTAGTGAAATACTTTTAGCAATTCTTGAGTAATGGTTCAACTAGAGAAGACCATGTGCTATCTAATTTAATTCAATCGGTTGTGTCTAAAACGAGGACTAATTATCTATTCAGTTCTGCATGAGGAAGAATTATTCGATGTCTTGAAGTCGATAGATATCAATAGTAGCCTTGGACCTGATAGCTTTGGTTCTCTTTTTTATTTTATTTGCTTGAAGATCATCAAGAAGGACGTAATGAGAATCGTCCATAAGTTTTTTTCAAGGTATAAAACTTCCTTATCTTTCATTGTTCTGATTCCTAAATTCAAAAACCCTTCATCGTTTGATTAATTTTGGCTGATTAGCTTATGCAATGTTGCTTACAAAGGTTTTTCAAAGTTGACTGTGAATAAACTCACTCGAGCTATGGAGAAAATTATATCCCATGAGCAAGGTGCCTTTGTGAAAGGGAGTAAGTATATTTTCCTTACACAGGAAATGATTAAATATCTCCACAAAAAAGTGAGGGGAGGAAATATGATGTTAAAAATGGATATGAGTAAGGTGTATGATAGAGTTGATTCGGATTTTTGATGGATATTTTAAGAGCTTTTGGATTTTTTGAAAATTTTTGCAAGTTGGTCTTTAATTGTATTACCTCTTCGTGGTTCTTAGTGATGATGAACGATACTTTTAAAGATTTCTTTAAGTCCAAAAATGGTCTTTGCTAAGGTGACCATTTGTTGTCATGTTTGTTTAAAAATATGAAGAAAGTATTTTCCAGATTAATCAAATTTAAGATTCAGAAAGGAAGAATTTAGGTTATATTCTCATTAATTACTGCTCCAGTGATGTCGCACTTACTATATGCAGATGATGTGGTAGTTTTTGTCAATGCTTCTAAACGCTCCATATGTGAATTGTTGAAGGTTATTAAAGTATATCAGGCTTGGTCATGGCAATGTGTTAACTTTGAAAAGTTGACTATTTATTTTCTAAACACATGCCTCAAAACAAAGTTAGAGAAGTTTTAGAGGAAAGAGTTTTTTTTTAAGGCCACTTTCCATTTACTTACTTAGGAGTGCCTATGGTAGATGGTAAATTAAGGGTATTTCACTTCGATCCCTTGGTGGAAAAAGTTTCTAAAAGATTAGCTGGCTAAAAGATGCATTTGTTATCCTAGGGTGGACCTCTTATTTTATTGATGTATATGCTATCTAGCATGCCTCTTTACTTGCCTTTTGTTTGTCATATACCAAAAGTTGTTATTTGAAAGTTAAACAGGTTATTCTCCTCTTTCTTTAGGGGTGGGGTAAATGGTATGGCAAAGCGAAAATAGAAATCATGGAAGTATGTGTGCACTTGTTGATGAAGGGGGTATAGATATTTGTGATTTGGTGGAGGTTCAAAGTTCATTATTTATGAAGTTTACTTGGCAATTTTTTACTCAGAATTTGCTGTGGGCTAAATATGCTAAACATGGTCTTGTCATTGTGCAATGAGGAATGTCGTTGGCTTCACTATTCTAGAAGAAAGTGGTTGAAAAATTCCTAGTGTTGATCCAAAATTCAAAGTGGAAAGTCAGGCAATGCAACATCTCTCTTTGGTATGATAAATGCATGGATAAGAGTCCTCTATATGATATGGTGGAAAGAATTGATGAGCCTAATTTGTGTATGAAGGATCCACTACTTAATAACACATGGGATGTTCAAAAAATGAATCATCTATTAGGTAGCAGCTTGATAAAAGACATTATTGATTAAGTAGGCAGTTTAAAACAGGCTCAAGATACTTTGATTTGGTTACCTGACAATAATAGGGTGTTTTTAACCAAGTCGGCTTGGGATATTCTTTGTATTAAATTACAGAAGTTTGATTGGTCTTGTTGGATTTGGACCAAGTGGATCCCAAAAAAAAATTATTATTTGCATTTAGAAAACTATTTTTAATTGCCTTCTAGTGGATGAACGAGTTCAAAAATGTGGCATTCTGTTTGTATCATGTTGTAATTGCTGCAATGTAAGGCATGTGAAAGATTTTGACCATGTGATTAATAAGGGAGAGTTTGCTATAGAGGTTTGGAAGAGAGTCTATGCTGAATTCAGTATTCATCTCACTATTCAGCAGGGTTTGAAGGAAAGAGCTCAAGGGTGATTTAATAGAGCTTCTCGATATACTCAATTGGGGATTGTGTTCTCGTTAATTACTTTTGTGGTTATTTGGAGATTATGGCAGTGTCATTATTTGAGTAGAATGGAAGGTATCTTTGAATCTATAAGTTTGATTTTTAGCTTTATAATGTTTTGCCAATAATTTGAATAAAGTGAAGCGGTTGTATAGTGTGAATAAACTCTTGCTTACCAAGTTGGAAATTAATATTGTATAACCAAAAACCAACCATGTTCAGGTTGTGAAGTGGAACATGCCAACAAAGGGCAGATTCAAGCTCAACCTTGATGGTAGTAATCTTGGGAACTTGGGTCCTAGTGGTGGTGGGGGTGGGGCATTCTCCGTGATTGCAATGGTAAGCTTATATTTGCCTTCTTCAAGTCTTTTGGATTTTGTTTTAATAATGACATTGAGCTTCGGGTTCTCTTAAAAGGTCTCATTTGGTGTGAGGAGTTGGGTTTCTTTTGCGTAGATATTGAATGTGACTCTTTGGTGGTGGTGTCTTGGATTTTGGCTAAAACTTATTTAGTTCGGTATCTTTGGGATTAATGAGACAAGTTGTTGTTACTTCTGGATGACTCATTGTTTTAGAGAAAGTAATAAAGTTGTGGATTCTCTTGCTAGACAGGGGGCCTTAGAAGTAAACAAGATGGTTAAGAAGGTATCTCATCTTGGCTATAAGGCCCATGGTTTGTATAGGATGTACTGAGTGAGATTGACAAATTTATGTATTTTTTTTATTTTGTTAGGTTTTTTATTTAGGCTTGTTAGAGTTTTCTTTTTGCATCGTAGGCTTATTAGAGTTTTGATTATAGGCTTGTTTAGTATTATTTTTATTGTGGTATTTTAGTTATGTTGTATTTGGGTAGTTTTATTTTTTATTTGTTCATCCTCACATGCTTGACTTGTAACCATGGCATTTCTCTGCCATAAATGAGGTTTCTTTAATAATCTTGGGATGGAGTCACTACTGGGCATATGGTTACCGGCTCTTCCGTTAAAAAAAAAAAAAAAAGATTAATCAGTATCATACAATTGTAACCTGTTATTTGCAGGAGTTATAATTGATGTCCGGACCTACCCATCTTCCACAATATATTATCTATTGAACATATTGCATAAATAAAAATGAAAATAGATAAAAATAATTGCAGCAGGGCTACTTGATGATCTAACCTAGTGAATTTTGTGCAGTCCCAGCATTGAATGGTTAGGAATATTTTCTAACAGAAGATAAAAGAATTCCTTGGTTTCTTACCGTAAGTTAGGCCACAAATTCCTCAAAAAACTGGTGTGAAAGAACCCAGGTTCTCGCCATCCCACACTCCGAGCCGGTGGTCCTATGCAAATGTTAGAAAGAATCCTAAATTAATTACACGCATATTGACCAAACTTACAAGCCAAATCCGTATATGTGGACGATTTAGATAGATCAATGCTCAAAATCATCATACCACACATGCTGGTTTGTGTAAACGTCAGTGTCCCAGCAGGTGACCGTGTTTGGGTTTCTCCCTTCAGCCCCCATTCAACAAAAGGAACTGCCTCATCAACGTCATAGTCACTTGTCCATGTTACAGTCATCTGCACAGATATTTTGAAACATGTTATGAAAAGCCAGTTTCTGAAAATGACTGTTCTTCTACATGTGACTGGGCATGTCAATGTGTAGATATTTTTGTGGACCGATAGACATGGATGCAATGCACAATGAGAAGCAACAACCTCATCCCAGGACTTTCCAAGGGCAAGACGAGGGTAGAGAGGCGCCTTTGGATTTGCAAATGTTGTGACATTTGAAACTGCCACAAGCTTTGGCTGCAAAATGCAGAAAGAAAATGATCAAAAAACGAATCCTACTAAGACCAGAATCATGTATAGAAGATTATAAAGAGTAGGAGAAAGTGTGGAAAAGTTGGTGAAAAAGCGCAACAGTGTACAGAACAAGAAGAATAAGAATGGAAGAAAAAAAAAGGCAAATTATTCACGTTCAATGATCATATCTGCTTGGTGATACGGCCCAATTGAATTTTGTATTTTTGGCATTTGGAATGAAAATTATGAAAGGGAGGAACTTACGTGTGATAGTCCACCAGAAAATAGTGCAAATGCAAAGTCATAGCGTTGATTGATCAACCGAAATTTCAATTTTCCCTTCCCCGTTTTCACGTAATTTGGGGTGGAGTAATTGGCATATTGATACTGAAAATGTACATTCCATCCAAGTTAGAATTGATAAAATACACTAGGATTAAGCTTAGTTCTGATACAATATTAAATTGGCTGACTCTATCTTAAAATAACTAGTAACTTTAAAATGAATTTTTTCCACACATATAACCCAGATAAACTATAAGCTTTTAAGCAATGTGGTATTTTCACTGATGCTAATATTTATGAAAAGAAATAAAGCATCAGCCAAACCTAGTGTTTACTAATTGATATACTGTTCAGGACCGTGCCAAAACTTGGACTCAGAATCAGACTGCCCCGAGCTGGTAGAAAACTGGGCTTAGCATGGGTTGATTTCATGCTAGCCTGCCTAAGTTGCACCCTATTTTTGTTCCATTTTAACTGATGATGGCGAGGACAATGGGCTTGAAGGAGACAGTACATACCTTTATTGGAGCTGTTACTAGGAGTGGAGTCAGGAACGCAGGAACTCCAAAGTCGGGCACATATGTAGAGGCGCTGAAAATTCAAACACAACACACTTTTCAATCCTACAAAACTGAATCATTCAAGCATTGTTCATAAATTATTTATTTATTTGAAAAAAAAAGTTATTACTGTATGACAGAGAAAATGGGTTTCATACTTGAACTTGGCAGGAGAGAAAACAGCCACCCAATCATCTTCGGATGCATTCGGACGTGAAAATTCTACCGTTATCCATTCGACACTCTCTCCCTGCAAATAGACGTGCATGGTTGGATAGATAGCATTAGCAGGGTGTTAAAATTTTCGCTCATCCTCGTCGGAGAACGCAACGCGCTGCTGCCTGCTCCTTCAAGTTTACGTTTTTTTTTTTTTTTTTTTTTTTTTTTTTTTTTTTTTTTTTTTTTTTTTTTTGTGCAGCGGCAACAATTTTTGAAGAGGACTGGCAGCAAGGATCCAATGATGATGATTTGCTGAAGTTAAGAATAGAGCAGAGATTTCGTTGGTTAGAGCCGACCGAGGACAACGGTGCAGCAAGGAAGCGGCGGCAAGCGGGTAGGGTTTTCCTCTCTTTGGGATGAAAAAAGAAAATGACTAAAGGGAGTCAAAAATGTCACAAATTTTGGTCTGGTGGTTGGTCGTGAGACGTGAGGATGGATTTAGAACGAATTTGGGGAGATGAGGATGGATGTAGGATAAACCAAACATTAGAGATGAATTTGGAATAAGGGCAAAAGTCGGGGACTAGTTTGAAAATTCCCCAAGTTGAAACAATGATATCATTTGTAAAATAGTAAAAGGGCTCATTAAAGCAGCATTATCATCGTCATCAACCACAAATACCGTCATTAATTTTAAAAAAACATGGTTAAAGCAACAACATATCATCATTAATTAAAAAAGCATCATCAAAGCAACATTCTCATCATTTATTTAAATATGATCGGCTGGTTGCTGATTTGAGTCCATGTGCAACAAATACACATGAGATTCTTAGCTGCTTTGAGGGGTTTATATATATGTGTGTACCTCATTTTTTATGATTTTGCATTTTTTATCTCATAAATTTTATTTTTGCATATAATAGCTTAAGATTTAATACAAATTGTAAGAGAGATACTTGCCATTATGGAAGGAGAAATTTTTTACACCATAATCTTTTTATCATATGATAGTTGAGTTTTAGAACAAAAAAGAATTGATGCCAAGGATGATTTTGGTTGGCTTTAATTTAAGAAAAAAAAATCAAAATAAGCTAAGAAATCATAAATGCTTTGCAGCAACTTAAAGGATAGCCGTGTCATTGAACCTAACGTTGGAATCAAATCACGAGGAAAGTGGAAACGGGTATGGCAGGACGAAGACTCTTTACAATCACCGAAATACAGAACCAGCTGCTCACACAAGCTTGCAATCTGGCACGTTTTTCTCTGCCACCAGCAGGCCAAGGCCGGCCTTGCCACCAAGCGACGCAGTAATTACATGTAAAACGCATGCACGGTAATGGCTTAGGCATCAAAATGAGCATTTGGGATCCTCACCCCACACCCTTTTTTTAGGTCAACAAATAGAAAGATGGAGAGTTCTCTCAGTGAACCGATCCATGGTCTCACAATAGACAGCTTCAAGCATCAATTTTTTTTATGGAATCATTACCATCGCGGGGAGTTGAACGGTCCATTCAAGCAGATAGATCAAATCAAATGGCCTACTTAAATTAATCACATAGGTGGAAGCCACATTGTGATGCATGACAAATGAAAAATCACATCACATGTTTACTTGGGCTAATTCCTTAATTAATTACCTTCAAGCCAAGAACTGTGGGGTGGACCTTAACAGTCGCCGCAGCTTGAAGTTTAACTTCCGCTTTGTGCATTGCAATCAAAGACAAGGGCTGTATGCCCATTCGATGGTTGGCCCCAAAGCAAAACGGGGCATTCAACCACAGCAGCAGCATCAGAATCAACTCTCTCGCTCTCGCCTTCTTCATCTCCCCAACCCAGCCACTTCTGCTGGCTACTTCCTAAAACCCACACCCACGCCCGCTTCAAGAAGATAGGAGAAAAATCAGTGGGAGAGGAAAAGCGTTCAATAGGGCTACCGACAGTCACTAGCCTCAAGTACCGTGGTGAGATTTCCTGGGGTTGGATGGACTTTATATAGAGGATGGGAGGTGTGACGAGGAGGGATATTGCTGCATAGACGCCCATTTGTCAGCTGTAGCTTGATGGAATTATTTGGACGGGTTTCTCAAGCTTGTTGCCCTGTCACATCCTCACAGAAATTTGCTATTCTTTTCTCAGCTGGGGCTTGAAGCATGGTCAAGCCAACAAACGTCGGCAAAGCTTCACTTTCCGTTAGCAGTTCCATACGTGGGAGAGGCCAAATAATGTACGTGCACTTGTCAGAAAGTGCGCTGGCACTTTCAAACTATGTTAAATATTATTCATTTCTGAAATACCAAAAATCACCAATATTTTCCTAAAGTGATGAATTATTTTTAGAAATTTTATTTTATATATTTATTGTTAAGATCATTTTGAAACATAAAGACTCCATCATATTATATATAATTTAATTTATTATTATATATTATTCAATAAATATAAATAATATTATTAATTATATAAAACAGGTCATATAGCAAGGGTTTTAGTAAAGTATTAATTTCTCTAATTTTTATTTTATCTTACCTACTATATTTTTTCTATAGATACTTCTATATTTAAATAAACAATGTTCAATCTTTTAATGGATTGGTTAATTCTAATCTATTGAAAAATTTTAGATATAATTTATCTATTAAATGAAAAAATATCTATATAAAATAAGAGATGATCTATACAAGATAAAAATAGAATTAATAATTTACTAAAAAGATGTTATATGAACTATTTTTATATATTTAAAACTTTTATTTTATTTTTATCTAAAAATAAATATATATTTAACCAATTAGATTATAGATAAAGTGATGTAACGTATTAATCTCAAAATAATTTTAGTAGTAAATATATAAAATACTCTGTTGATAAAAAATAAATTGATTAATTAAATAAATATTTATGGTTTACTTTATGTTGGTATCCAAAGAACCCCCGTAATATTATACAAATAATTTAACATGCCAACTATATATATTTTATTACTATAAAAATATACAATCATTTTTTGAATCATATAAAAATGGATTATATGTTATTTTAGTGGTAGAACTTTAATTTCTATTCTTATTATTTTATATGCTCTGTTTACATTTTTATATTGATGATTTTTATATTTTAAAAATAAATAATATTTGACATAGCTTGAATAAATTAAATTACTTTTATAATATGGATATAATTTATATAAAATCTGATGAACAATTTATTCAACTAAAAAATTAAAAAGGTTTCCAATTTGTTTACAAACACTTTAATAATTTACTATTTAATTTTCTTTTAAATTTCCTATATGATGACATTTTGCTCTTCTTATCTTCAAAAATTTCTTACGCAAATATCTCATAGAGCATGATATGGCATGAGTTTACTGGTAGCACAAGAGTTTCTCTGTTGCTTCCCACCAGAAGATCCGCATTCATATAGAATAGTTTTGGAATGGGATCAATAATATGTTAGTCAATTAATTATAGATTCATTTATAAACTACTAGAAAACCCAAATGTTATTTTATACAGGACAACTCATTTAAGGAAAACACACCATCACATCACAGCTCTCATGCCGCCACAAGACAAACGTGCTGTAGTAAGCAGCACGGAAAAAGTGCTATATAAGCCGGCACTTACGAGACCTGCAGATAAAGGTGTTACTTCCAACTTGAACAAGACGATCTATTCCCCCTCCACACCCATGCTCCAATTCCTCACTCCTTCCACATTATTCTTCCTCTAACTGTTTCAAATTGACTTCAAAACTTAAAATTCTATCTCAATCCTGTAGTTTAAAACTACTTAGTAAAAAAGCCAAGCTCATGTGTATCTAAGCTTAAGCTCTTTGCTAAATTTTTTTTGCAGGACTGGAAATTTTAGCTTATGCCTAAAGTTTAGGATCATTTGGTAGGTAAGTTATGTAACCGTTAAACATAATTGGCTAGCTCAATGTGGGCTTTGGCAAGGAGATAATATTTTCATTTGAGTTGAGTTTGCCTCATATATATATATATATATATATATATATATATATATAACTACATTATATTA
>JAYJMB010001665.1:0-16326 GCA_036873735.1 Pouteria campechiana
GACGGGCCTGTGGGACAAAACCGTGCGGGTGTGTGCCCAAAGCGGACAATAGTACACTGGAGCCCCGGGTTGTTACAAGAGTATTTAATTCTATGAGAGTTCTACTTATTTAGTTTAATCCATCTTCAAGAGAGAATGCTTACTGAATGATTGTAAGTTGTGTAAGAATGAGTTATTCATGATGTGTTATCTATTTTGAAAAGTCTTGGTTATTCTTTGTTTATTATAATTGCAACCTTGATGTTCTTTTGTGGGAGAGTGAACTTAAGTTTTGCTTAAGGACAAGCAAGAGTTAAGTGTGCGGGAATTTGATGAGAATGCAAAATGTCATATTTTATTATCTTAATACATAGCATTTTATACTTATTTGATTCCTAAATATACTCATTATTCTTATATTTTGAATGAGGAGACAAATGGAGTTGTTAAGTGCAAAAAGAAGGCAAATGGAGTTGTTAAGTGCAAAAAGAAGGCAAATGGAGTTATTAATTGCACATCAGAAGCTTAGGAAGAGTAGGACCAAATAAACTAGGTTTTAGCGAGACTCTCTCAATTGCCAATGAGAATCTTAGGAAGAGTGGGACTTAGTAAACTATGGCTTAGCTAGGCTCTCTCAATTGCCAATGATCAGCTTAGGAAGAGTCAAGCATGACTGGGTTTAGCTTAGCTCTCTCAATTACCCATGAGAACCTTAATAAGAGTGACACTAGGCAATCACCCATGAGAAGCTTAGGAAGAGGGGGATTGGGTTCACTAGGTTTTGCACAACTCTCTCAATTGCCAATTAGAGGCAAAGGAAGGGTGGGACCAAATTTACTAGGTTTAGCTTAATTCTCTCAATTGCCCGTAAGAAGTGTAGGAAGAGTGGGGCTAGGTTCAATAGGTTTACCTTAGCTCTCTCAATTGGCCATAAAAGGCTTAAAAAGGGTGGGACCAAGAGACTAGGTTTAGCTCAACTCACTGAATTGTTCATGTGAAGCTTAGATAGTGCTTGATTGACTAGGTTTAGATCATTTCTCTCAATTGCCCATTAGAAGCTAAGGTAGAGTGGGTCTATGTTGACTAGGTTTAGCTCTGCTCTCTTAATTTCCCATGAGAAGCTTTATTAGAGTGGGAGCAAGGAAACTAAGTTCAGCTTGACTCCCTCAATTACTCATTAGAAGCTTAGAAAGAGTGGGAGCAAGAAAACTAGGTTCAGCTCATCTCCCTCAATTTCTCATTAGAAGCTTAGAAAGAGTGAGACTAGGTTGACAGGATTTAGCTCTGCTCACTCAATTGCCCATGACAAGCATAGGAAGTCTGGAACCAGGTTGACTATAGCTTAGCTCAACTCTCTCCATTTCCAATAAGAAGCTTATGATGAAATTGACTAGGTTGACTAGGTTTGCCTTAGCTTTCTCAATTGCACATGAGAAGCTTAGGAAGAGTGGGACCAAGTAAACTAGGTTTAGCTCGACACTCTCTATAACCCATGAAAAGCTTTGTACGAGTTAGACTAGATTGATTAGGTTTAGCTCAACTCTCTCAATATTCCATGAGAAGCTTAGGAAGAGTGGGACCAGGTTAACTAGTTTTAGCACAACACACTCAATTACCCTTGACAAGCTAAGAAAGAGCATGACCAAGTAAACTTGGTTTAGCTTGGCTCTCTCAATTACCCAAGAGAAACTTAGCAAGAGTGGGAGCAAGTAAACTGGGTTCTGCTTAGCGTTCTTAATTACTTATGAGAAACTTAGGAAGGGTTGGAGTAGGTTGACTAATATTGCCAATGAGAAGTTTTGAATGTGTGGGACCCAAAAAACCAGGTTTAGATTAGCAACCTGAATTGCCCATGAGAAGCTTAGGAAGAGTGGGACCTGGTTGACTGGTTTTGCTCAGCTCTCTCAATTGCCTAAGAGAAGCTTAGTAAGAGTGGGACACAATTAACTGGGTTTAACTTAGTTCTCTCAATCGCCCATAAGAAACTTAGGACGAATGAAACCAGGTTGACTGGGTTTAGTTTGGCTATTTCAATTACCCATGAAAAGATAAGGAATAGTGGGACTAAGTAAACTTGGTTTAACTCAGCTTTCTTAATTGCCCATGAGAACCTTTTGAAGAGTGGGATCAGGTTTACTAGGTTTAGCTTAGGTCATTTAATTGCCCATGAGATACTTAGAAAGAATGAGACTGGGTTGACTCAGTTTAGCTTAGCTCTATCAATTGCTCTTAAGAAGCTTCGAATGAATAGGACTAGGTTGATTGGGTTGAGCTCAGTTCTATCAATTGCCCATAAGATTAGGACAAGTTGGACCAAGTTAACTCGATTTAACTCAATTCTTTCAATTGCCCATGAGAATCTTAGGTCGAGTGTAACCAGGTTGACTATGTTTACTTCGACTCTTTCAATTACCTATGACAACCTAAGGAATAGTAGAACTAAGTAAACTAGGTTTAGCTTAGCTCTCTAAATTTCCCATGAAAAACTAAGGAATAGTCGGACCAAGTAAACTAGGTTTAGCTCAGTTCTCTCAATTGCCCATGAGATGCATTTAAAGAGTGGGATAGGGTTCACTAGGTTTAGCTCAGGTCCTTTAATTGCCCATGAGAAGCTTGGTAAGAATGGGACCCAATTGACTCAGTATAGCTCAGTTCTCTCGATTGCCCTTCAAAAGATTCAGAAGAGTGGGACCAGGTTAACTAAGTTGAGCTCAATTCTCTCAATTACCATTGAGAAGCTTAGGACAAGTTGGACCAGGTTAACTAGGTTTACTTTAGCTCTTTCAATTACCCATGAGAAGCTTCGAAAGAGTGGAACCAGGTTGACTAGGTTAAGCTCAATTCTCTCAATTGCTCATGAGATGCTTAGGAAGAGTATAACCAAGTTCACTAGGTTTGGCTCAGCTCTCTCAATTGCCCAAAAGACACTTAGGAATGGTGGGACCAAGTTGTCTGGGTTTAGCTCAACTCTCTCAATTTCCAATGAGAAGCTTAGAAAGGGTGGGACCAAGTTAACTAGGTTTACCTCAGCTCTCTCAATTTCCCATGAGAAGCTTTGGATGAGGGGGGCTGCACTGACTGGGTTTAGCTCAACTCTCTCAATTGCCCATGAGAAGCTTAGGACTAGTGGGACTAGGTTGACTTGGTTTTCCTCAACTCTTGTAGTTGTGTGTGAGAAGCTTAGGAAGATTGGGATGAAGTAATCTGCATTTAGCTGGGCTCACTTAATTGCCAATGAGAAGCTTAGGGAGAGTCAAAAAAGTAAACTTGGTTTAGCTAGGCTCTCACAATTGCTAATGAGAATCTTAGGAAGAGTAGGACCAGATTGACTGGGTTTAGTAGTGTGATATTGTAGGCAACCAAATTTTTAACCTTACTCCAATTAAATTACCTGTAGTAGAGTGAATAAGAGTCGATCCCACAAGGAGTATCTAGCTTAGTTTTATGCAATGTGAACAAGAGGGGGGTTTTTTAATGTAATAAAAATGTGTTATAAAAGAAATCTATTAGAGAAGAAAACCTTGGTTCAAGTCAACATCTACCATCAGAATGTCATAACTAATCATTGATACAATTATAAATCAATTCACACTTTGAATATTCATCATTGTAATTATTTTCCTATCTCTCCTTCAACATAGTTAATTAGAAACACACGATCTGATTAACCCTAACTACCAAATAACCTCAGACACACACTAGAGATTTAATTGAATAGTAGCCTTAAGATCTATAGAGATTGATGAAGCCAAACAACACAAGCACACGCGGTTGCATTTAATTTAATCAAATATTCTTCCTAAGATTTAATAATCCCTGACGCAGTAAATTATTAAACCCTAGTTGCTTTGCAGATTAGAGGGATCAAACAATTACAGATTTAATATCTAATCTAGCAATAGATTGTAATGAATAATAAACTAGTAGGCTTCCTAGCAATTAAACATGACAATCATAATCATGAATTAAAGAAGAATATTCAATACTAAAAGTATAAATTAAACAATTAAATCAAATTAGATCTCACAGTATATTTATTCTAAGGCTTCTGTCTCCTTAAATCAAGAATAAAAGTTTAGCCACGCCGGACCATGAAATCACAAAGAAAGATAAAATAGAAGAGAGAAGAAGAAGATTCTTTGTCAAAAGCCACCAAAAAGTCCTCCTCAAAACTCTAGCAAAAGAACTCTCAAAAACCCTAAGAAACTGCTATTTATACAAAGTCAAAATACGCAAAATCTGCAACTTCCATAGGTATCAAAAAATATTGGCTAGATTCGGGCACCGCCGGTGCGACCTTGCTGCCTCTGGTGGGGTGGGGTGTGAAGTGGGTTGGCACCGGCGGCAACGATCTGCTGCCTCTGGTGCTTTGCTCACTTCATCCTGACTTTGCCATTCATCCTGTATTTGCCTTTGATATAGTCCTTATCTCTCAAAACTCCCAACATAAACATTGTATAACTTTTATTGTGTTTCCAGAACATCTTTAATCATCTCAATCGGAGGTCGGATGAGAGAGTTATTCCCAAAATACGAAGTGGTGTTAAAATTATCAAAAAATCCTTCAATTGAATTCTTTTTACACTTAACCACTCCAATTGTCTCCTAAATCAAAATACATAAATAATGAGTGCATATAGGAGTCAAATGAGTGTAAAGGATTAAGTATTAAGAGAATAAAATATGATATTTTTTATTCTCATCAAATTCCTCCACACTTAACTTTTACTCATCCTCAAGCAAAACTCAAATTCACCCTCCCCTAAAAGATTATCAAGGGTGAAACTATCATAAACAAAGAATAATCAAAACTCTTCAAAACTCATAATATATTATGAACAAATCATTCTTACACTACCTATAATCATTCAGTAAGCATTCTCTCTTAAAGGTGGATTAAACTAAATAAGTAGAACCCTCATTGAAATAAACACTCTACTCTCATGTAATTGAAGGGTATATGTTCCGCTGAAATTCATTCCAATGAAAATGATCTACCATAAGCTTGCATATCTTCTCATCCATCACTGGGATCACATGTATATCATGAATCATAAAGACTTTTCATGGGTTGTAATGGGGTTTAGGGTAAATGTCAAAAATATTTGGGAATGTTACTCAAAAGCCATTGAAACTAGTGAAGCACAAGTAAATCAACTTAAATTCAAATATATAAAACATGTACAATCACTTGTTTTCTTTAGCATCTTTCACCTTAGAATACATGATATATAAACATACCCCTTCCTTTGGAATTTTGATATATTTTTTTATTTCTTTTCTCTTTTTCTTTCACTTTGCCTTTTTTTATTTTAAGAACAACAACATGTTCTATTTCACCAATTATAGCCATTCCATAAATTTTAACACCCCCACACTTTATTTCTTGCACACCCATAGATAACACAATGATAACCCATGCTCCACTAGTTTTATGGCTTAGGTAGAGACATTACTTTTCTGGGTTTTAAGCTTATAACATAGGTTCACAATAAAAGTCTATAAAGCTCAAACGGGCTCAACAATAGGAAACATTAATCACTCGGTATGCTATTTATGTAGTTCATAATAAAGAAGGCCTTAATCATGTTCATACAAGCATGTATCAATGTGATCTCAAAGAGAATCAAGGCAAGTTCTAGAAAAACAAATCCATGGAAGAATATCTCTCATGATGAAAAAGAAATTGATGCGAATGTGCCAGTCTAAAGGTTCAAAATCTCACTAGTTTTGTCCACAAAATTTAGTCTTCACTATTCTCAAGGAAAGTAACTAAACTAAGCAATTCTAAATCGGAAGATTACTTAATCAATCATGTTATGAATTTTTCAAGCTTAGTTGAATTTGCTCATGGCATCCTCAACCTCAAATCATAGAAAACCACCAGAACAAAGGGCGAAACTGACTCTTTTTGTTTTAAATAAAAGCAAACACAAAAACAAAAATACAAAAAATGCAACCTAAACCTAAATCCCCTCCCCCACACTTATTACTTACATTGTCCCCAATGTAAGGTCAAATGCAAAGAGGATGCAAAAATAACCATAATATAAATGTAGAAATACAAAGGAAATAAGAAAAAGAAACACAAACTCCCCTTAAGTTGCCTCCCAAGCAGCGCTCTTGATTATAGTCGTTGACTCAACTCAATGCTTCCTCCTTCAGTCAATGTAAACTGGTTATTCAAGATCCACTTTTGCAATATTTTCAACTTGTAGGCCTTCATGGAAAGGCTTAAGTCTTTGACCATTCACTGTGAAGACTTTGGAAGTCGCCAAAATCTAAATTTCAATTGCGCCATGAGGGAAAACATTAGTGATAATAAAAGGTCCATTCCAATGAGAACATAACTTACCTGGAAATAGATGAAGTCTTGAATAGTATAGAAGAACTTTCTGACCAACTTTAAACTCCTTCCTAGAGATCATCTTATCATGAAAGGCCTTCGTCTTTTCCTTGTAAATCCTTGCACTCTCATAAGCATCATTGCAGATTTCCTCTAACTCTTGTAGTTGCAACTTCCTGTGCTCTCCACTTTCATTCATATTCTTGTTGAAACTCTTGATAGCCTAATAAGCCTTGTGTTCAAACTCAATGGGAAGGTGGCATGGTTTCCCAAACACTAGCCGATAAGGTGATATACCACTAGGAGCCTAGTATGCAGTCCTGTATGCCCACAAAGCATCATCCAAGTGTAAACTCCAACCTTTTATATTGGGATTAACTATCTTTTCAAGAATGGACTTGATCCCTCAACTTGATACTTCAGCTTGTCCATGGTTTGCAGATGATAGGCGGTTGACACCTTATGGATCACATGATATTTCCTCAGCAAAGCTTGAACAGTTTGATTGCAAAAGTGAGTGCCTCGGTCATTTATCAAAGCTCTTGGAATTCCAAACCTAGAGAATATGTTATACCTGATAAAATTTGTAACAACTATGGAGTCATTAGTCCTGGTGGCTTTAGCTTCCACCCATTTTGAGACATAATCAACAGCAAGCAAGATGTAAAAATAACCAAAAGATGCAAAAAATGACCCCATGAAATCAATGCCTCAAACATAAAAAATTTTGCTTAATAGCATGGGGTTTTATGGCATCTCATTCCTTTGCGATATATTACCTGTCTTTTGACATTGATCACACAACTTACAAAAGTGGTATGAATCTTGAAATAAAGTTGGCCAATAAAATCCACACTCTAACACTTTTCTCGTTGTCCTCTTGGCTCCAAAGTGACCACCACAAGCATAAGAATGATAACAGGTGAGTATAGAATGAAATTCATTTTCAAGGACACACCTTCTAATCCCTTAGTTTGCACAATGCTTCCATAAGTATGGGTCATCCCACACATAATATTTTGCATCACTTTTGATCTTATCTTTTTGATTCTTAGACAAAAAAAGAGGTAAAGTATCAATGACCAAATAATTTACCATATTCGCATACCTAGGTAGTGTCTCACTCGTAGAGAATAATTGTTCCTCAAGAAATGTTTCTTGCAGATGGAGTTCATCCCCCCACATGAACTAGACGACTCAAATGATCAGCAACATAATTTTCTGTCCTTCTTTTGTCTTTGATCTCCAAGTTAAATTTTCTTAAGAGAAGTATCCACCTCATCAACCTTGGTTTTGCTTCCTTCTTTGTCATCAAATAACGAAGAGCTACATGATCAGAATAAACAATGACTTTAGTGCCAAGCAAATAAGATCAAAATTTGTCCAAAGCAAAGACAACAGTTAACAATTCTTTCTCAATAGTGGAATAATTTCTCTGAGCATCGTCCAAAGTCCTTGAAGCATAATAAATGGCATGAGATGCTTTCTCAATTTTCTGACCCAAAACAGCACCTACTGTATAATCACTTGCCTCACACATTATCTCAAAAGGAATATTCCAATCACGAGGTTGGATAACTGAGGTTGAAGTCAGTAGTTCCATCAGCTTGTCAAACGCCTTTTTGCACCCTTCATTGAACTCAAAAGCCACATCCTTTTGCAGTAACTTGCCTAGATGCAATGATAGAAACTTGCATGTTTAAGTAAAGAACAAACTTCCCACACACTAGTGGGATAAGGTAAAGACTGAATGATATCTACTTTAGCTTTGTCTACCTCAATTCCACTAGATGAAATAATATGACCAAAAACTAACCCATGTTCAACCATGAAGTGCCATTTTGCATAATTTAACATAAGGTTAGTCTCTACGCATCTTTGAAGAACAAGTGTAAGGTTATGAAAATAATTATCTAAGGAGTCTCCATAGACTATGAAATCATCCATAAAGATTTCTATAATCTACTCAATGTAATCTAAAATATGCTAACCATACACCTCTAGAAAGTGGCTGGGGCATTGCAAAGGCCAAAGGGTATCTAGCGATATGCAAAAGTTCCAAATGGGCATGTGAACATTGTCTTCTCTTAATCTTCAGGGACAATCGCAATCTGGAATTAACCTGAATAACCATCAAGGAAATAGTAGTAAGAATGACCAGCTACTCTCTCAAGCATTTGATCAATAAAAGGTAAAGGAAAGTGGTTCTTGCGAGTTACAACATTCAACTTTCTATAATCTATTCAAACTCGCCACCCATTTTGAACATGAGTAGGAACAAACTCATCATTCTGATTTTTCACCACAGTTATTCCAGTTGTTTTAGGAACCACTTGAACTGGGCTAACCCAACTGCTATCTGAAATAGGGTAAATCACTCCAACTTCAAGAAGTTTTAGGATTTCCTTTTTCACTACATCCATCATGGGTGGGTTCAATTTCCTTTGTGGTTGACGAGAAAGTTTTGCTCCCTCTTCAAATAGAATACGATGCATATATGTAGATGGGCTGATTTCTTTAATATCTGCAATTATCCAACCAGTAGCCATCTTATGCTCCTTAAGGACTTGCACAAGCTTCTCTTCTTGTGATGTACTAAGTTTACTTAAGATGATCACTGGTAATGTCTCTACCTCTCCAAGGAATATATAATTGACATGACTGGGCAAGGCTTCAAATCTAGAACAGGAGCCTACAAAACAGAGGTAAAATTCTCTTGTCAGAAATTGGTAATTCCACATGAGGAACATTAACTGGTTTTGGTGACTTTGGAAAGTCATCCAATGATGCAATAATTTCCTACAGTTCCTCAGTCCATGGTAAATCCCCATTCTCCTTCTTAAGATTCTCAATAATAGTAACTTCCAAAATATATTTGTCATTAATTTTAAAAACTTCCTATGCACAAGAATCAATCACATCAATAGAATAAATAGAGTTATTATCATCAGGATACTTCATGGCATCATAAATGTTAAACTTAACAATTTTACCATCAAATTCCATGGTGAGTGTGCCACTGTGAACATCTATCTTAGTTTTGGGTGTCTTTAGGAAGGGTCTTCCTAATAGAATGGGAGTAGTGTGATTACCATTCTCCATATCTAGCACATAGAAATCAAAAGGAAAGACTAAATCATTGACTTACATAAGAATATCCTCAACTACACCTTTGGGATATGCATTGGATCTATCAGCTAATTAAATTACAACACCAATGTTATTTAAAGGTCCAAGTTTCAAAAAAGCATACAAAGAATATGGCATGACATTCATGTAGGCTCCTAAATCTAACATGGCCTTTTCAAGTCTAGTGTTACCTATCATGCAAGGGATTGTAAACATACCTGGATCTTTGCACTTTGCAGGGAATTTTCTTTGAATGATTGCAGAAACATTCTCCCCTACTCTCACCTTCTCAAATCCCTTGAGTTTCTATTTCCTCTTTGTTTCTTTCAGGAATTTAGAATAACGAGGTACTTGTTTAATGACATAAAAAGTTGAATATTTACCTCACATTTATGAAAAGTCTCATAGAAATCTGTATAGCTCTTAATTTTGTGAGATTATGCTAAAGATTGAGGAAAAGGAGGTACTAGTTTATATTCAAAAGAGGTAGAAACTTACATTGAACCACTTATTGTCCTTAGGAAGGTCCTTGTCTACAATAATGCTTTTCCCTTTTTCTTGCTCTGTTGGTGTAGGATTTGCTTTTGTTGGAATCTCAACCTCCTTATCTCACCTCAAAACAATTGCACTCATGTTCTCTCTTGGGTTCACCACTGTTTGAGAAGGCAATTTTCCTAAATTTTGTGTCTCCAGTCGATTGATTGTGGTAGCTATCTGACTTAGTTGATTCTCCAAATTCTAAATGCTAGCCCTTGTCTCCTATTGAAATTGCAAAGTGTTAGTAGCAAGAGACTTAACAATATCTTCTAAAGACATACTAGAGTTAGAATTTTATCCTTGTGGTTGTCTAACTGGGTATGGCTACTGGTACTATTGAAAATTTAAGCGATTTTGAGTAAGAGACTGATTTACTTATAGGTTCCCATAGCTTAAATTGGGATGATCCCTCCATCCTAGGTTGTATTTGTTTGAACAAGGATCATACTTCCTTTATGGTTGTCCAGAGAAACCACCCATTGCATTCACCTACTCAATAGGTTCCTATTGAAGAGTTGGGCATGCATCAGTTGGATGTCCTACTATTGAACAAATTTCACAAGCTATTATTGTCTGCATATTTCCTACACCCAATTGACGAATAAGAGAAGTTAGACCTGCAATTTATTGTTCAAGGGATGAAAAACTTACCTAATTGATAGTCTTGGATAGAGAATCAAGCCTATTGCCAAATTGTTGTGAGTTGGCTGCCATGTTTGCAAACAAGTTCCTTACACCTTCAAGAGTTTTATCCACCAAAGCTCCTCTATTAGCAGCATCAATCATGCTCCTTTTAGTTGTTAAAAGACCCTCATAGAAATACTGGATAAGTAGAAGCTCACTAATTTGATAATGGGGGCAATATGCACATAATTTTCTTGAAACGCTCCCAATATTCATATAAGGATTCTCCACTATGTTGTCTTACTCCACAAATTTCCTTCCTAATGTTGGCCACCCATGAAGCTGGAAAATATTTCTCCAAAAAATGTTGAATCATACATGTATTGTGATGATCCACACATGTATTACAAGTGATTTTAATGACAATAAAACTTATACTGGATTTGCACCATGCTTATGATATTGCTAATATTGGTAAGAATTAGAACTATATATGTGCGTAACATATACAATTCATGTTGATCCATGTGCATAAATTATTCACTTTCTATTAATAATGATGACATGATTATAAGAATTAGAACATTGCCTAAAAGTTGTATCTAAATTACTCATATATACCATCAGAATACTTTTGAAGTTTTTCAAAAACTATAATAGTGCTTCAGAAACTATTTCTGCATCCTCAAAAGTCCCAATGTAATTTTTTATAAATTATAAGGCTTGCACTTAAAGTACCTTCAAAAACTTTGAAACAAATCTTTAATTCTGTTCAGGATCAGAAAACTCTGAAATTAGGACCAATACAACTTTTGAATCTCTCAAATTACAACATCCAATCAACTTGTCTGAAGACAAATCAAAAACTTTGCAGTCATATCAAAAACTCTGAACAGTTGCTTTAGAAATTCTAAAGTTTATATACTTGACATAATTCAGGAAATTTGAATCTAATCTTCCAATCCTTTTATCCAACTATAAATTACTTCAGATGAAAATATATGTATTCTAATGCATATTTCAACTTCTAATAGTAAGCATACATGTATACTTTGATGTGATTTAAATGATCTGCTATAAAGAACATATTGTCAAAATACATAAATTCTTTGCAAGAAAAACTTCAAAATGCATTCATGTTTGTTTGTCTTCCAAAAACCCCTTGCATATCAATGATTACCTGATAAACAATCATATGATCCATTATGCAATCATCTCATTATCATATGGTGGATCTTTTATATATATATATATATGTTATAAATGGAAGTAAATAACTGACGAAAGAAAGAAAGCATGATTAGATGAAGTTTATATGCGACATTTCAATTAAAGTAAATATCCATGCTTCACAACGTATGCACATCATAAATGGATAATTAGAGAATGTTTGATAAACTTCAAAGAAACATGTGTATAATCAATTATGTATGTCTTCATAAATAGAAAAACATGAAAACATCTTTAACAAATGTAAGAGTAACAAACATGCCTAAATGTGCCTTTCTTCATCAAAGTATGAATTATATCCATGATTTACAAATTTTGTAAACTCGAAAAACATGAAAACATCTTTAACAAATGTAAGAGTAACAAACATGCCTAAATGTGCCTTTCTTCATCAAAGTATGAATTATATCCATGATTTACAAATTTTGTAAACTCATTTGTGGATATTCATAATTGAACAATATACTTTGACACTACATAGTATAAATATGAAATTTAATAATACCATGTGAATATAAACAAATAAATAAAAATATACTTTATACACATATCTATTATAAAGTATGAATCATAAATATACTTCATATATACTACATGTAACAAACACATTTTTGTTTAAAATAAGAGATGTCAAAGTTTCAAAAAAAATCAAAATGCAAAATCCAAAATTGAAGGATGCCAGCCACTTGGAGCAACCCCTTGGCAATAGGCTGTCAGAAAAATCAAGAAATGAAGCAGCAAAAGATGAACCACTTGGCAAAGTTCTCAACCGCCTGTGCATACTACCTGGGAGCATAGCCAGTATGGTAGCTGCCTGCCAGTAGGCAGCAAGAATTACTTGGAATAAAATCCAAAAAATAGGCCAAAATCACTTTGGCAGCCACCTAGCATATTGCCTAACTCACAGCCGCTTAGGCTAGGTGCCTGCGAAACCACCTGACAATGCTCAATGGTCAGAAATTTGAATGTTGCAAGCAACAGAAAATTCAAGGTCCTCATCCAACAATCAAGCTTTCAACATCTATTTAAAAATCACTCAAGGGATGTTTAAAAAAACAAGATAGAGAGCAAAAAACAAAATATATAAACAAGAAAAAGAGTGAAATCATTTTGCAAATCCTAAAGGCCAAGATCTACTACTTTCACATTCCAAAAGTGCTTTCATTCTTCATCTCCTTCAAGGCCAATCTCTCCACATGATAAAGGAAGAGCTTCTGCGACTAGAAGAACTTCATCTAAGATCTTCCTCAGCACTCAATAAGAAACGTGTTAAAAAGTGTAATTTCTTATTTTAGTTATTTTATTTGTAGAAGTTGTTAGTTAGCTTAAAAACTAGGGTTAAAGTTGTTGGTGGGCTTGTGAAAACCAATGTTGTTCAAGTTGTTGGTTAGCTTGTGAAAACCAATATTGTTAGAGTTATTGGTAAGCTTGTTAAAACCAACATAGTGAGTTTCTGGTGAGCTTTGTAAAATTAGTGTATGAGTTTTTTATTAGCTCATGAAAACCAAGTGTGATTCCATAGAGTATTAGTGGAACCTGAGTGCTGCAAATAAGGCTGACTCAGAGAGAGGAGTAGGTGCCAAGAGAGGGCCCGAACCACTATAAGTTATGTGTGCTATCTATGCTTGATCTTTCCATTATACTCTTACTTGCTTTATCCATTGCTTCACTTTAATTAGCATGCCAACATAAAAGAAAGAAAGGCATTTTATTAATAGGGGTCAAAAAAAGTAAATTTTATAAATCCCAATTCACCCCCCCCCCCCCTCTTAGGTTCTAGCCTATTCTACCAAGACCAACAAGTGGTATCAAAGCGAGCTACATAAACATTTGTAGTGATCAATTTGGCTAACCCAATAATCTTTATCATCATATTTCATGAAGGATATTCTATGACACAAATTCCATACTTTGAGGGAATGAGTTTTGATCTCATGACCAATGATTCTGAAATGCGGAAAGCTATTTTTTTTTGGCTTAAATAAATATGATAAAAGAGCTAGGCAAATAAACATAAAAGCTAAAAATACTTTGCTAATTGCTCTATGCTCCACCATGTATAGTCATGTTGCAACCTGTAAAAGTCCCAAAGACATAATAGATAGATTAAAGGCCATTTCTGAAGGGCAAATTGATTTAATGCCAAATAAAACTAATGTCTCTGCTAAGAACAATTTAAGTACAGGAAATCATGAAACAATAGAACAATCTCCTCAAGAAAAAGGAGAAAAGAAAAATGATCAATCTATGAAAGGAGAAGAACTATAAATAAAACAACTACCACAAACTGAAGAGGAGAAATGTCAAGAAGAGATTGAAATTCAAGAAGAAAGTGTTGAATCCCAAATTCAAATTGAAGATCAAATGGATGAAGCAGCCGAGGAATCCTCTCAAGTTGAGGAGAATCTATCTGAAGAAGGTAAAAATGAAAGAGAAAGACTTTTAATTCAAAATAGACATCTGAAGCAAGTCAAAGAAAAAGAAGTGAGAAAAAGAAGAGAAGGACAGTTGTAGAAAGAAGAAAGAAATAGAAGAAGTATCTTACACTTAAAAACTCAAATGATCTCTTCTCACCAAAGGACTATGAAATAAAGAAGGAAAATAAAGAAAAGATGAAATATCGAGTTCCTTCAAAAGACAAAAGGTTTCTTAACACTGTTTAAACAAAAGTGCATTAAGTCAAGGAAGACAAGGTAAGTGCAAGTATAACAACTTAAACCAAACCTCTTTAATTGATATCTATGTTTTATGCACTTATTCTTTTGTGTTGAATATTGCTTAACTTTAGAATTCAGGTTAGAAATATATATATACATCAAATTATAAAACTATAAAAAAGTGTGAATTCTAAAAACTATTTAAATTAAAGAAGCTATGTATAAAAGATTGACTTAATCTTAAGGATAAGTATACATAAGAAATATATGCTTAATCTAGACATTAAAACATTATGCAAATATAAATTGTAATTTAAAAATTTCTTATCAAGTTTGAAAATCAATATTCATGATATTCAATGGTGGCAAATTAGGAATAGAATGTTTGTATACTTTAAAAAGTATTTGCCTCAATAAGTTAAAAAAAAGGGGAAAGCCTTTGTCTATAAAAATATTAAGTGATCATATATATTATTTATTACTTAAAATTTATTATAAGAATCAATTTCTTTTTAATTCTTAATAATCTTAACTGAATATAATTTGAAGATATTAAAAAACCAAATATTACAATTAAAAGAAAAACCTTCATAATCTAAGAAATGAATAGTAATCTGGCCAAAATAATGTGGCTATATTTTTACCAATTTCATTTTGCATACCATGGTGCTAAATAGAATGTTGCACTAATTAAAATAATCTGTATGGAGCATATATATATATATATTTTGAGTTGTTTATTGATGAAAAAGTTCAAGAATATTTGAAATGTATGCAATCCAGGAGAAATGAAGAAATTCTTCAAGAAGCAAAATCAACTCAACTACTTGCAAAGATATAGAAAATTTAGAGTTTGATTTTGATAGAAAAGAAATGAAGCTTCGGAGACTTTGAAAGATCGCTTTGGAGATTTTGAAACGTAGCTTCGGAGATTTTGAAATGAAGCTTCGGAAATTCTGAAAGGTCACTTCGGAGATTCTGAAATGAAGCTTTGGAGATTCTGAAAGGTCACTTTGGAGCATCTGAAAATTGTCTTCAGAAAATATCTTTGGAAGCAATGAAAGTATAACTTCAGAGGTTTCAAAATGGCACAAAAATGAAGGACCAAATAGCATTAAAAGAAGCATTTTGAAGCAGCCAGAAAAATGGAAGAAAGCTATATTTTTCAAGACTCACAAAAAGAGTTTTTGACCTTCAAATCTGAGCACCACAGAAACAAGATCCACTTCTGAATACATAACTCAGAACTTCTGCAAATACTTACACAGAAGCTCTGAACAAATTTTGTTTCGCATGAAGAAAGACAGAAATGGAAATATGCTAAAAAAAACTATGCTTAAGATATGCACTCAGAAACTCAATCATCAAAGAACTTCTAAGCACTGTTAGAAATTATCAAAAACATCTTGAAAGCTCTCAGAAGTAATGCAGAACAAGTTTTTTTCAAGAGTATCAAAAAGGTTTTAGAAGACAATTAAAGCTACAATGGCCAAAGAAGATGATTAAAGCAACAATGACTCCAAACTACCAATGTTGAATGAAAGAATCAAGTTTAGCTCAACTGAAATCTTCTACAAAAGAAGCAATGAAGAAAGATAAGTTGCTAAACTTGATAACCCTGTTAATGAATCATGCTTTATATGTCTATATACTCTAGATATCTCTGAAATAATTGCATTGATTGCACACATATACATAAAATCATTAATTGAGCAAAATAATTTGAGATAAACAGTTATAATAATCTAAGCCAATATATGAAATTGATTAATCCACACAATTGAAAAATCTCAAATAAAAACTTAACTCGTGGTCATTCTTTTC
>JAYJMB010001666.1:0-16325 GCA_036873735.1 Pouteria campechiana
TTCAGTGCTTCAGAAGGTTCTGACTATGAAGACTCTCTCACTTGTAGTTCCCATAAAGGAAAGGAAGTAGATCCAAATGATTGGTAACTTCCAGATTCCAAAAAATTCCAAATGAAATTTGTAAAGAATTCTTAATTCCAAAAAATTACAAATTAAAATCTGCAATAACCAGATTTTAATTTGTAAAGAATTCTTAATTCATTTTCAACCAGATTTTAATTCGGGTTTGAGAAAATGGGTTATGATTTGGGTTGAGATTTTAGAAAATGAGTTCTGGCTTGATTTGAATAAAGATTTTCAATTTTGGTTTTGAATTGGGTTGACCTTAAGGTGACGCGAACCGACCCTAGTTGCAGCCCAGCTGTGCTGCCTGAGGAATATGCATCATTCGCACCAGCTGAGCCCCAGGACTACTACATTCGATGGCGACCTCCTCAGCAACTGTTTTCCGCGGCCGCCCAAACCCTTGGTGAGCCAACCCACCACTTCTTGTTTACTGGGGTCAACGATAGCAATATCAACGGTGTATTGAAGAAGAATGAAAATGTAAATGAACATTATGTCAATGATAAAGTTAATAAAATTAAAAAGAAAATATTTATACCAAATTGATTTCACAAAAATTTTCTATAAAATTTCCTAGTTTAGACTTTGGTTCTGATTGGATCCAAATTAATTATCATTAATTTGTTTCTATGTGCTTTATTACTATGATCTCATTAGTATAGCCTATGTAAGTTTTTGATGAAATTCTTTTTTTATGAAGTGCATGATAATATGAATAATTACGAGCTTATATATGTATAGTATAATTAAAACATTATGTGAACCCAATTGAAAATATTTCATAAATTTTTTTGGTAAAAACAGTTTTATAGAAATATATTCCAAATTCAGAATATTTAATGGTGATGATAAAATATAAAAATTCATGAAGAAAAAGTAGGATTTATGGGATAAAGGAAATAATTTAAATACATTGAAGGTTTGAATGCTGGTGGGTGGTTAGGGGTATAAATCAAGTTGGAGTCTAACTCTAATTTTATTTCTAAAACTTCAACTCTAACCCTTATACAATCCATTTTTAAAAACTTCAACTCTAGCCGATCCTATTTTTAAAATTCAAGTTCGGTTACAGGTTGAAAAAGGGTTGATAATTTGGATTAAACTAAGTTGAAAATATATCAAAAAAGTTAAAAATAACATAAAATTGAACAAAATATTCTTAATCAACACAAATAATCATATATAAATACTTTAAGATAAAAATTTTAAATAAATATAAAAAAGGTCTTTAGCAATAATAAAGTATCTTGATTCTTTGATACCTAAGCAAATTTAAATACTCTAGAGCCTTTTATTTATTTAACTATATATATATAAGAGAAACATACTATGTAAAAGAGGAGCTAAGTATTGAAAGTGCTAAATAAAGATAAACGAGATTAAAAAAAATTATCATTAAGAGTTGAATAATAATGTGAACGAGTGAGAAAATTGAGTTGAACGGGTTAGTTCAGTTGCTTGACCATTAGCCCTAATCCAATCGGATTAACAAATCGGATTGAGCTCAACACCCAGGTTTTTAAACCCAAATTTTGATTTATTTAACCCTAGCCCTACCAAAACCAGGTTGGGTTCAATGGGTCATGGTTTCAAACCAACCCAATTGCACCCCTATTTGCAGTGATAAGCAACATGGAGGCCGCCATGAGAAATAATCTTTTTTCCTTAAACGAAGTGATCTGGAGTGGCGGAAGTGGACAAAAGCTCTCCAAAACTCGTTGTGATCATGGTTACTAAAGGTGTAAGCAGCTTAAGAGGGGAGGTGAACGAGCTTCAAAAAATTTGGCCAAAATATAAAATAGTGTAAGAAAGTGTTAGATGAAAATGTACATAATACACTATAAAAATTCACGATATATAGTGGTTCGACCTGATATGGGTTCCTACTCCAATCTCTAAAATAAACCCTTGTCTTAGGTTCCACTAGAAAATAATCTCCCAAACTCACTGCAAGTATTCTAACTTGTAAAAATGAAACTTCGCAAAGTAAAAACGGTAGGAATTTTTGTATAGAAACTTTGTCTCTTAGTAGGCTGCTATGTACACAATATAAATGAATAATAAAAAAGATTATTCAATGATGATCTTATGCTCCAAGCCCCTCTGATATAAGTGATGATGTGGCTTGAAGATTGTAAGTAGTTTGAGTGCAGCGGAATGATAACATTTGGAAGAAAAACTCTTGTTTATTGTAAATGCACAATGTAAGCTCTCTTGTTACTTTTGAGAGACTTATGACCTTTGAAATTAGATAGTTGAGAAAATGGCCCGTTGAATCAGACTTCTGGAAATTAGATAGAGAATTTTTATTTTAATGACATACCTCTTTCGTCTCCTCTGTCAATTTAAAGCTGTCTGTGATTTCTTTTGTTGATGGTAACCATTATCAGAGAATCCTATAGACCTCTGTGGTGGTCAACATTTCCTCCGTGAATGATTGCAAAGAGGATTTTCATTCAGAGAATTAGACAGAATTCTGTCGTTGTCCATAATTGTTCTATGGATTCTTCTATTGTCTCTGATAGGTGTATTACTTTCAATGGCTAGTTTGTAGACCTTTGTGATCTTCAAAAATTTCCTCTAGGAAGGATTTAAACTTGGACGCATATTCAGGATCTTCAAGAGAACTCTGTCATCTTTCTTCTGTGGTTTCCTCTGTCATGCAAACTATTTTAGAAGTTTAACTTCTTTTGTTTTCAGATTAGAGGTGTTTTTGAATATGTTTGAACTATGTTTATATTATTTCTTAATGAAACTTGTCTTTTAGCATGAGTATATATTATTTATTTTGATATACTTGTGTTTTTCATTATCTATAATGCTTTAGAAATATTATCATCAATACCCACTTTTCTCATTCATATGTTTGTTAATTATCAAAATCAAACTATCATTTGACTTGGAGTCCATATTTTGGACTCAACAAAGATGGCCCCCATAACTAGGCTATAACGTCGCTGAAAGTTAGGTCTATCAAAATTTTGAACTTAATCAAACCATTAAAAATATTAAATTATTTATTTATTTTATATCAAGAATAAGCAAAATCAGATATGCATGTAGGCTGCATCCTACTTGGCCACATCAGCAGGAAGCCTGGCAATGAGCTAGGCTCACTGAGTAAACATTTTCACGTAGGACCAGCCTGCCTAACTGAAATGCTGGCCAGGAGCTCCACCAGACTGCTGCGAAAGAGAAGAAGATAACGCATTATATGCCTTATGATGCTGCACCCATAAACATGCAGCATGAGCATCCTTTGGTCTTTGGACTTTTTCCCTTAAGCAGCGTACCAAACCATTGGAATTAAGATCAAAACTAAGAGAAACCATCCGACTGTTTACCAAGTAACCAAAAACAGATCTCATGTAAGTTTGGGTGTGTAGTTCATTTTTCTCCTAATACTTCATGTCTAAGCTTATCCAACATGATTAAATTTGGAGCCAAAGTACTTCATACAAGCATTCCATTGTTCCATACTCCCATGTGGATGGTAATTTAATATTATAATGTGACATATTGATATCTTTGGTTACTTCAAAATATTGAAATTCCATGATATTAGGCAGAAACAAATAGCCAAACTTACAGAAAGAATGGCCATCGTAAAATTCCATGGATCAAAATGCTTGAACTAGAAGAGAATGTGGAAATGAAATTGCAAGACCTTTCCAGCATCATTTTATTAACTGAATTGGTTCCATCTTACAAAGAAGAGTGAATGGAGAAAACAGCTCAAAACCCCATAATCATTAGACTCTTTGAATCTAACAAAGCAACGAAATGAATGCTTGTCCTAACAAAATCCAATTCTTGCAAGCCAAGAACTTGCCAGCCTCACAAAAAACTAGAAATTTGCAGAAGAAATCTGTGGATCTCGTCAATTTCTTCCATCTGGTTTCTTCTTTCTTTCTTGTACAGTTCCAAGCAGTGTTTATCAGGAAGCTAATTCCTATTTACATTAAATTGTGTCACTGATCCCGTCCAATCTGTTAGACCATTTGGTCCGCATGGTGTGTTGCCATTAGAGTAACTTCACCCTTGCTAATCTTCAATGTGTAACACGAGAAAACTCAAAGAATGCTGGTCTTCAATGTATAACACCACTAAAAAACCCAATGAGTATTGGGTTATTTATCTGTATAACACCAAGGAATGTCGTTTATACCATCACTGGCAGATGGCCTCAACAGCAAGCTTCTTCATGACACTGGGGCATGGGTCTCCCCCAAAAACTTCAGGAGATACTGTTACGGAGCACCATTGCTGCCCAATGCAATGCTGCAACAAATTTCCACATTACAGTGTCAAAGACGTAAAAGAGAAAAAACACAACCATAATTTGGGGAATCTGTACCATGGATGTAGATAAAAACAATAGGCTAGAATTTTAACACACTTGCTAATGGGTATGAAAATCAGGCACCATGATATACCTTTTCAAAAGCATTGTATGATTTGTGGGCATGGCATTTACCCTCCTGGAAGCTTCCACATACTCCTAGTGGAGTCCCAAAGCTTGCAAACTTTATGGATGAGATTTTTTGTCCATCAGCACACCACAGATGGGCCTTAGGTCTTTGTCGCCTTTCAGGCTTTCCATAGGCCTTGATATGCCATTTCTTCAGGGCAGGCTGCCACTCAGAGACATCAGCACAGACACTTCCCACTGTCCGTTTCACCAATGAAATCCCAGTTGGATCACCACCCCACTCTTCAAACAGAACAAGTAGATTGCCAGTTGGGTTGAGCCATGTACGAGGCACATGGTACCTGAAATCCATGATGAGTCGTTAGTGTGTCCATTGGAATTTGTGCAAACATGCACTACAGGAACATTATTGAAAAAGATTGGCATCATTACCATCTTTGGGATGCCTCCCCGCAATTGGTTTGGCATTTTTTCTCACTGTATGTTCCAGTATAATTACATGCATCACAAGTACCAAATGCTTTATATGCAGGCCAATAGCGGCCGATGCTCTCCCCATTTATCCAAACCTGACCTTTTCCCATCGTAGTCATATCTAATGCTAAAGGTTCATTCCCTGCTGGAGCATTGAAGATAGTCTGAAAGCAAACAAATTATGGAACATCATGAATTGCTTTAATGTGAACGCACACTCAGAACAATAACCTTCATTAAGAATTGAGAACAATAAAAACTTCCAAGTGTAGTTTTGACGTTTTCTCTGTACCTTATACCAGGTTAGGGGCTGTCTTGGGGCCACTGAAGAAGCCCACTCAACAGAGGAACTCCCACTCAGTGAATGTAGTCGCAAAGCTTCACCTTTCAAACCAATCTGCTCAGGAAAACTCTAATTATTTGAATGCAAAACCCTAAAGAATAAGAAAGCACTAAGGTTATGAGACTGAGATATAACCTTGTATGACCATTTCTGCCATGACAAATCTCTCCTCCCCTCATCTAGACCATTCAACATGACTGGACCAAGAACACCGGCATTCCATGTCTCAAAATGTGTCCCTACATTCTAAAAATTGATCACAATAAAAGGCTTAGCAAACTTTCTGAGGAATAAAATGATAGACTATGAAGGATATTCAACAAGTTGTGCCTAAAACTAACCGGAAGTCCAACAGCTATGCTTAAAACAGAGATCTTGTTACTGCCAGGTCTCAGTTTCACATTGCTTGTGAACGTTAGTTTTGGATTCTCTAGATTCCCATAAGCAGTCCCTGACAAAAGGAGGAAAGGGAAAAAGTGACAATTAAGTACCAACTAGCAGAGAATTCTAGGGGCAGAGACATGAAAGAATGCAAATTCTCAGCTGAGATGCAGTTTGGATAATTTAACCCGTGATTCCCTGACTGGCCATAAAATGGACCTTGAACTTTCTCTGTCCATGCCATTGTAGTCCAATACAAGGATCAAAAAGGGCATCAAGTTTAGGTTAACATTGGAAGAATCTTAGGATGCTTTTCTACACTGCTTCTCTAGCAATTCATGAAAAGAAAGGGATATTACTTCATGCCAGAAAAGTGGAAGCTAATATCATATTGTTGAAGTATGCTTTTATATGCCGCCCAAACCCACAGTACTAAGCTAAAATATGGGCTAAGAGAAACTGCAAAATGCATCCTATCAAACCTACCTGATAATTCACCATTGATGAAGACATGCAAAGCATGGCCTGCTGATGACACAGAAAGGACAGGGTACTCGCCCTTGTTCAAAAACTCTTCATCAGAATCTATTGTGACACTGGAGATAAGAGGAGAGGAGTTAATACAGGTGGATTCTTTGTTTATGAAATTCTCATATAAGTTAAGCCACTTACTCTGTGGTGTACCACAAATAGTCAGTTGTATCTCTAGTCACATTTATCTGCTCCAACAATCCATCCACGGACATTGAATCATCATCATAGGAGGCAGTCTCTTCATTATATGTAACCCAAGAAAAGCCATCACTATTCACTGGTGTCATTATCATCTGGGAGGTCTGAACACCTACCTGTATCGAGATTCAGTAAGCAATTAGTTCTGTAAATGTATAAAAATAATGCATGATGCATAATTCTCAGATATCTTCCTCACCCTTGCAGTGTTGAAAACTGTGTTTTTGCAGTCAGGAAGGATGCTGATGGACCAAGGTGGAAGGTCGTAGTGCATTCCCCGGAATGCCACCTTTGCAAAAGATTTCTGGTGGTAGTTTGCAAGGAATGCAGTGCAATCCCCTGATTTTGACTCAAAGACATGAGACTGGCCAAAAAAGAGACGAGTCAGTCCAAAATTATCAAAAACTACATGACGTGCAAATGAAATAAAAAGGTATTCGGCCCACCTCCTGATAATCCCCAAGTGATGTCACCGTGGCATCTGCAGAAACTAAAGCTGATTCACACATCTTGATAGCCCTGTGTAGATCTTTCAAATGACCCCACTTGGGTTGCCTTATAAGCCCTGAGAAATAAAAGTAACCAAAAGTCAGCCAATTAGACCTAAGAAAGGTTGCTCCTGCTGCTTCCAGGATGTGGAGTTCAAAATTTCCTAGCTAAAAGGATTTCATGGATGCATGCATGAGAGCGTACACACCATATTCATCTATCGGAGCATCATAGTCATAACTTGTGGCTATGAAAGGACCTCCAGCCGTCCGGCCAAAATTTGTACCCCCATGATACTGAAGTCAGCAATGAAAGATGATATTAGTTACAGTTCCAAGTTCATGTTTCTAAAATTTTTTATGAACTGAACTGATCTAGAATCAGCATTCATCAGCCGAATTGGACATGTAAGAGAGCTAGAGATCAACCATGTAGTAATTAATAAATGATCCACCAGTCTGGATAAACTTTGCTACTGAAAATGCCAAGTCCTCAACCGGCCGGTGGGGAACAGCGCCCCCAAATCCGGTAAACCTACAAATATTATAAAAACACGTAGAAATTAAAGAAGAAGAATCAGCAGTTGAAAGTCTTGACAAGCCAATGCTAGATTCCTAATTTCAAATGAACAGGGAATTTACTAGAATTTGCTATACTGTAGATACTGAATTCAGCATATTTTCAAGAGCAGAAAGCAAATACCAGCCCGACCAGGCTTCAGTCCACATCTTAGGCTTATAATCCTTGTTGGGTGAGAAGTAGTCGCAGTAGAAACCATTGCAGGTGTTTATCTGTTGTTTCCGGATAATAAAAACAAGAAAGAAAGAAATTCATTGAAACACCAACCCGTAGAAACCAATCAGCATGCTAAAAGAATTCCAGTCACAGTTCAACAAAGAAAGATTGTAAAAGAAAATACGTCATGGATTTTAATTTTGAGCGCCACAAGAACGGCCATTCTTAAACTCTTAATTATCAATTTTCCGATATGCGATTGATACAAGGTGAGAAACAGCATTGAATAGTTGAAAGTTCGAAAGTGATTGGAAACAATCGGAAGCAAACAAACCAGGTACAGAGATACAGAAAAGCAAGAACACTGGACCATGTGAGAAAAGAAAGCAAACATGGGCTCCACAACCACCGAAAGATGCATACATTCATACAGGTGGGGCCTCAATGATCAAAACTACAGGCAAAGAGAGCACCAATGCATGAAAAGCACTAGCACGGGCAGCAGAAAGGGAGGACAGGATAATTAAACGGAAGAATAACTTACAGTAGGATCAGGTGCATCATCTTGCTTGCACATAATCCATGGCACACCAGTTCTGAGATCGACTGCCATTTTTGCAGCCCATTCCGTGTAGCGCTTACCAGGTTCGCCTATCTCCCATTCAACTGGCCCATACTCGTTTTCAATCTGTGAAATCATTGACAGAGGGAGCCATCTGTTATACTCGATATACCCAGCAAAATCGATGAAACTTAGGAAGAGACAGCCTAAGCAAACGCCAAGATGGTGACTCAGATAAAACGACAAATACCCAATTCAGAATGATCAAAAGAGGCCAGAATTTGGAAGAAGCCATTCACCTGAGACATAATTATTGGGCCGCCTTGCCATTCGAACAACTCCTCTGCCTTCATCATGTCGACAATTTTCTTGGTAAATCCGGCCATGGCCGCCTTCATGACAATTCCACAGGGAAAAATCGGTAGCAGATTCTGATAAAATACTAAAACTAGAAGCTTCTTAACTAACAAACTGAAAGTTCAGGTGTTTGGGAACCCACCTTGAAAGGCTCATTGTCTGTTCGGAAACTGATGCCTGGGACATATTTCAGCCAGACAGGCAATCCACTGAAGAAAAAAGGCACAGAAATCACCATCCAGACCTCAAACATTTCCAGGTATTTTTGTAAGAAAATAAATGCTGACTGATGGGTCTTTTTAATTACCCAAAATTCCATTCGGCGCAAACGTAAGGACCAATCCTAAGATGAACATACAGGCCAGCTTGTTTTACCAGCTTGATGAATCGAACCAAATCATATCTTCCCTCAAAATAATACTACAAAATAAGAAAATTCAATCAAGTTCTCGAGACAAAAACCCAAAAAAGAAAATGCAAAGGGACAATGAAGTATTGCATTTTTATACCTTGCCAGGAGAAGGCTCATGGCCATTCCAGAAAACATAGGTTTGTATGACGTCCAAACCGCCATCCTTGGCTTTCTGAATAAGATCAGGCCACATCTACAACCCGACCAAAACCAGATAAGAAACTGTGCAAAATGGATTGAAAATGGCAGAATAAAAAACACCCACGATCCACATTTCCATGAGAATTGCATCTTTGTACCTCAGGAACACTCCTTGGGTAGTGGATGGAGCCGGAGATGAGAATCCTTCTCTGCCCATTGACAATGATGGCCTTGCGGTCGTATGAAACAGAACCTGTGGCTGAGGGCCAAGAGGCAAAAAACATCAAGTTGGCAATGCCCAGCACCAACAGCAGATGATTCCTGCCGTTGGTGGTGGCGGTGCTGCTGCTGCTGCTTCGCATCAGCGGCCTCGCCTCCATGAGGGGTAGTCGAAAGATGAAAGCTTTTTCCACTCTCCCCTTGTGTCGAGAGAGCGAGAATATAACAGCTGTTAGCTGTTTTTTCCCCTTCTTTTATTGCCTCTGCTTCTGCTTTGCTTTTCTTTGCTTTTCTTTAAATTTTTAACTTTGGAGAATCAGATCAAAAGAAACAAAGAATGGGCATTGGTCTGTGATTGCAAAAAAATGGAGGGACTCAAAGCCTTTTTAAAGCCACCAGGAGTGAGGGCTCTACAAGTAAAGTAGGGACCATTTAACATGCTTAGCTCAATAGCAAGTAGTCTTTTTGGACACCCCCTTCCCACCTCCATAAGAAGTTAGCTTAATCGAATGTATGAAGATTTATTTTTCCTTGCATTAATCCCAACATTGGATTTCAAATCTATCTTACCTTTCGATTTTTTTAAGATCTACTAAAGGAATAATGACAATCTTCCCTGATTATTATTTTTTTCTTTTTTTGGAAATGGGCCATGTAAATAAGACCTACGTTTTCAACGGTTTGGATTGCTTGACCATTATCCGTATTTTTCACGAAACATGGAAGCTCGTGGATAAATGTAAAATGCTCCGCCGGAGCAACTGATAATTTGTGACAAGATTCATTTTCGTACGCGGATGCTCATCCGAAGGGGTATTACCTCTCTTTTTTTATTCATTATTTATTTATTTTACAAGCGTAAAAGAGGGGGTAAAAATCAAATGGAACGGTATCTTAAATTCGTAGCTCGCGGGACAGAATGAAGGAGAGTCGAGACCATGTGTAAGTGTAAAACGCGGCGTGGCGATAGGACGGGGTAGGTACAGCACCCGTCTCCTCCCGACAGGTAAAACCAGGTAATAAGAGAGTAAGGCCTCTCTTTCACGTAATTAAAACCTAAATCGTCAAATAAATTTTCCTTTTAACTCTAAGTCCAAATAATAGAAATAGTGATTATTGATAATCTGTATAAACCAAACTATTGATAATCAGTTTGTAGAGATATGATCTTAGCCATAAATATATAGATTTTATTTAAAAATATAATTATTTTATTTTCGATCAAATCTAAACATTAGAAAAAAATTTAAATAAGAAATATAAAATATAAACGGTTTTTTGGGTTTTGCTGAGCCTGAGGAGAAATTTGGAACCCGTTTTCCTACCGAGGTCCAACTTTGTTGCGGAGCCGAGTGCTCCACCTGCAAAGCATCCAGCATAATGGCTCTCGGGATTGCTGACGTGGCCCATGTGCTGCTGCTGTACATCTGAGGATTACAGAATTTAACAGCTCTCGCGGCTTACCAGAAACAGGACAGAAAATATATATAGTCGGGTGTGGTGCGCGTTTCCTGCCAGTTATCCATTGTACTACCACCAGCCGTAGTCCCGCTTTTCTAAATAAATTCAGTCCTGAATGTTGGAATCTCTGCTGTGTGAACATTTATTAATTTTCATGAAACAGAGACCACTTAGTCACAGTTATAAAATATGTATTAATGAAAAATGATTAAACTAAGTATTGATGTAGAAGGTTGCCTGGAGAGAAATATATGCTCGAAGTTGCCACGATATTTGAACTATGTGATGAGCTCACAGGGAAAGCTAGGTGAAGGCAGATGTCAAATACCACTGTAGCTTTCCCGGTATTTTTGTATTTTAATACTCGTGTCAGATAAGATTCCAATACGCCGTTGGAAGACAACTTGCATGATTTCCAGCATCGGTGTGTGTTTTGTCCCAATCCAGCGATGCAGCACCCCACGGAAAATCAACTCGGTAAAGGCCTACAAAAATCCAGAATGTGTGGTCCAATTTTATATGTCTCTCAACACTGAAAATGAAAAGCCCAGTTATTCCTTGATACGATGGAGATTTTCTGCCATGAAATTAAAAAGGCAAAACCCAATTTCGTTGTTATTATTATTTTTGTTTTAAAAAAATCCAAATCAGAGTTAACGTTTGAGGTTGGATATATGACTCTGGAACCCAATTTCCAGAATAAGAACGTTTACATGATCATGTTGCTTGAAATACTTGCATTCTTTTGACCTATGACGTCAAGAAACAAAGTTGGCAGATTAAACATTGATATTCGTCTTATCCAAATCACAATTATGCTTTGAACTTACGCATGTTTGAAGCTTGTAATAGAAAGTAAGCTGTGTGAGTTTCCCATTCAAAGGCTGCCTATTTTAATGGGACAAATGTAGAGTTTACTCAAAGAATAAAAAAATTAATATAACAAAAGTAAAACCAATGTCAGTAAATCATTAAATAAAAGATAGGTAACTTTTTTTTAAAAAAAAAACAACATTAAATATCTTATCTAATTATTAAAAAGTAGTATTCTACTAGCATAACCCAAAGTAAAAGAAAATAGAATATCATGTAGTTAAACTAAAACATCACATTAAGAGGACATGGAAAAGGAGGAAAAGCTTTTCCTCAAAAAGTTTAATCTACTCCATATCACTCTTCTTTGGGTGATGCCCAAATCAATCTTTGTATAACTCGACAAGAGTCTTGTAAAACTAAAAAAATATTATAGGACACATGTTCACAACATAAATACTTTGACGCTCAAATCAGTAATAGGACCTTAAAAGAGGATACCTTTTTATATTAGAGCTTGGGTTGGTTATATAAAGTTATTTACACTTGGGATAAGTGCAATCCTTACTCAGAGTGAATTCCATAGAGGCCATAAGGAGTGACGAGCTTTAGATCTTGACAAAGATTGTGTTCAGATGAATCTCTTAGCTTGGCTAAGAATCCTTTTTGTCTCTAGAATAACGCACAAAGAATGTGTTTAGATGCATCTCTTAGCTTGGCTAAGAATCCTTCTGTCTTTAGACTAACGCTTGTTTAGAGAGGGGTCTAACATAGCATACTGCAAGCTTTCCAATAATTATGTGGTATTAATATTCCCTAATAACTTTATATTCTACTCGCACAACCTTCTATATTTTATTTATTCATTTTTCTAACACTCTCTGTCTTTTTTACAGCTATCTTAGTAATCAAGAAATTAAAAATATTTCTAGTGCAAGCGTGGGCTCTTGTTGAACTATTCAATGCGATAATTAGGGATTCGGGTGGTGGGCCCCGCGGACCTAATTAGGTCATAATGGAACAAAGATTAAGAAGTAGAATTGGTGGAATTGCTGATGCATGCATGCGGCATCTGCTTCCAACAATCATGCCAACCTCATTCAATCCCTCTGGCTTAAGATTGGGTACTGGTGGACCACACCAACCTAATCTGGTCATGAGAAAAATTGGCGGACACAAATGAATGTTGCTTTCATTCCTAACAATGACAAGAAAACGAGATCTGAAGCCTTCTGCTTTCAACCATCAACAGATCAATGATTTCCGAGTTTAATTTCTTACCGTCCAATCCATTAAAAGCAAGGGAGGGAGGAGGGAAAGGCAACTCCGAATCTTTTGTCTTTCTTAGTACTATTCAAAAAAGAAAAATAAAAAATAAAAGAAAATGTGAAAAAGACAGTGAATAATATATATATATATATATATATATAAACTACTCGCACAGGAATCCGAAGCTTCACGTGCACCCAACCGAGACAACACTTGCAAGTAATTAGTGACGAGTTTAGTGGCCCACAAATGGTTTCCTTATGTAGAATAGTCATGGAAGATGCCGATCAGATCAGCCAGAAGCAGGCATACAAAATGAACGGTCGAGATTACGTACGCACGTGTATATAAACGTATTAATGGCTTCGATATAGTCATCAACTGAAAACCGACGGATCGACTTTGGTTGCTATTTCTGTTTTGATGATTCTAACCGGGCCAACTGTAGCTCAGAAAAAGACAACTGACCCAAGCAAATTCCCATACTTTATTATGGAAAATACACATAGGAAACCATGTACAATTCATCTGACGATTGAGTGCATGACCCACCAAAATGGCCATGCCATGCTTGCTTATTATTTCTTGAGTTCCCAAGTGCTTTTTCCCTCACAGATTGTCTGAATGAAACCCGAAGATCGACTAAAGAAATTATATCTTCTGGTCTGGAAAGTCTTGTGCTGAATTCTTACTGACCCCATGTGTCTAGAACCAGGCTGTCAGGAGATTCTTCTAAATGCTCGTTGATTTGATGAGCCAACGCATCCAACAGCAGGCAGCTGTGCACGGATGCTTCACCTCCCCCAACAAAGCACCAGTCTTTTACGAAGACAAGTGGAGCGAACCTGTGAAAGGGCAGTTTGCCGTGCTAAACGCAGCAGCTGTCGAGATTCAGGTACAGTTAGGTGGTACTGAGGGTTGTGCGTTGAGTATTAATTGATGGTTGGCAATTGCAATGGCAGTCAAATGAAAAATCGTCTTAATTAATAAATGATGATGGAATAGTACATTCCACCGTCCATTGGGAAGACCCATGGGCACTCAGATAGAAAGCTTAGCTCTCCAAATACCCAGGTAAAGATTATACCATATTTTGCTCGTACTAGACGGCTGCATCATACGCTAGCTAGTAATGAAAAGTACGGTGCATGGACAAATGTAGCTATGAGGAGCACCATTAGTGGGATAGGTATAAAACAGGCCCATGCATTCGCCATGTGGTATACAGTATACTTAGAGAAACATATTGCGACATTATTTTATGATTTTTTAGTGGACTTAATCCCAGCACCTGTATATCTTTCAATTGCAAGTGAGTCTGCGTGTATCAAACATGATAATTGATTATTTCGAAAATTTGACGCATGTTCTCTGGGTCCACACGCATACGGCTTGCCACATTAGTGCTGGTTTCCACTAACAAAAAAAGGTAATACTAACATCTTGCAATGTTATTTGGGCCATCGGAAGTGCATTTCCCTGCGGTGAATGTAGCACTCGCCCAAAATCACAAGGAATGTTATCAGTTGAGAACCGGACTGGTTGTTGAATTAGCCATCCGGTTCATCTAATATGATTGGCCGACTGGGTTTTTTTTTTTTTTTTGAAAAGTCTTAAAACTAATAGAATATGATATTGAAAAATCCAAATCATAGATATTAAGTTAAATATATGAATCTTTTATATAATAAGATACTATTTTAATTCATGCTTTTATTTTACTAATAATATTAAAATAATTTTCTTTTAATGTTGAACCAAATAGTCCTAGATTGGACCAATTCATGATCAAACTGGTGTAATTGGTCAATCCAATCCAATCCGGTTTTAATAACACCGATCACAAGCATCTAGTGGAAGTAACAAAGTGGATGCATGGCCAAAAATAAAATCTCAGCCGTCCAAATTAGATCACAGAAACTGCATGATTCATGATCTTGTAGAGGATAATTTTTCAATTACATTCCATTCAAACCATTTGTATCAGAAAATGATCACATGGAAACATTTTTCCCCTACTTGCTCCGGTGAAAATGCTTTATTTGAGATTTAAAATGATTAATTTTTAAAATGTAATTTATCGATTGTATTTAAAACTAAATGTTGGGGTAAGATTCAAAAAGTTATATCATTTGGAGAATTAAATAGATCATAAAATTTAACTCATTTGAAAGTTAATAGATACGTATCCGTTAAAATTATGCAATTGATTGACCTCATTTGAAAATTAATATATATCTGCTAAAATTTTATAATTTATTATAGTATACTTAGGTTCAAATAAGACAATTTTTTGGATCTTACCTAAACAAATAATATCAAATATAATCAATGAATTAGATTTTATAAATCTATCACTTTAAAAGAAGCATTTTCACAACAATTATAGTTAAAACATTTCATGTGATCATTTCCTGAGCATTTAGATGATGGGAACTGTCATTTGTTTCCAGCCAAGCGTGACATGGACATGTGCTGTGCATGATGCCAGTCCCACCGCCAGCAAGCTGGTTTATTTTATGAATTCCATTGGGTTTGAAGGGAGGCTTGTCTTGGCCTGTGCGGAACTTGGATTCGTTATACGAAGAATAAGAAGCCGGGGCAGTGGTCAAATCCTCTCTCTGTATGGTGAGGCCCACCACAATAACCAACCGCAACAACAGAAATCATCATGACCAAACGAGAAATGTATCAAGAAAGATTTAGGTAACATGGTCTTTAGCTACACTAATAATGCTTACAACCGAAAATGGCAGGCTTTCATTGGTGTGCACGCAAAATCATTTTAGAACTCTGAAGGAAACTCAGCAAGTCTACGGTTCTAACAAGAAAGACAAGAGAACGGAGATGGAGAAGCGAGTTAGGCGCGCAACGGCTCAACTTTTGGCCCACAACAACTAAATGTTGTTGCTCACTTGATGCAAAGTTCTGATGAATCATTGGATTTGTTCTTAGCCATTGCCGACGTGTAGAATCAGCAACAATTATTTATTTTCTGCCCATCGATCTAAGCCGTCTGTCAGTTGGGACAACATCTTGGATCAGCAGCGCATTAGAAGGTTAGGCAGGGCAATTGAGCATTGGTGGGCACTTTCAAAAGAAATGAAAAGGGCTGGATCTGTTCGCTTGTCGCCTACCATTCTAATGCACGAACCTTGACTACCTCATGAACATAAGACATCCGTGCACGGATGCTCTGTTGTCAACCTGTCTAGGCCACCTATTACGTTTAGTTTAAACCAATTTCTTTTCTTTTTGCTTTTCACAAGAAAAAAATATTTTTCCAGAATTAGTTTCGCCATTTTTTTTTAATAAACTCTTGCTGTTTTCAGCAAGATATCAGTTCTGTCTGGGAACTCTACTTTTTTCTATCTTTTTCACATCTTTGGATATAATTTAATATCATAATTATCTAAAAATTCTAATTATTATATATATA
>JAYJMB010001667.1:0-16322 GCA_036873735.1 Pouteria campechiana
GGTAAGATGCCTTGAAATCCATGTCATACTTTGCCGCAAGAAACGCCAAACCAAATTAAATGCTACGACAAATGATGGGGAAAAAATGAAAAAAAATATTATTCTAGATAGCTATTTTGATATTAAAAAAAAAGACAGCACCTAGACACGATAGATAAGTTGAGAAAATTTTATGCGGATCATGAAAAAATTAGGAACCAGCCAAATTTTAGCATAATATGTGAAGATGGACCTAACACGGAATTTCACATTGGCCCTCACCTTAGACCAGGGGTCGGGGGGAGGGGAAGGAAGGGAATTTCACTACGAGATACCTTTTTTACTTAGCTTTTGTGGGGAAAGCCATTTGTCCAGTTGAGTGTGCTTAGTTGAAATCCTAAAAGATCTACATGCAAATGAAATAAAAGAAGACTAGAAAGTTTGATTTGGGTACCTCTTCAATCACAACTTCGCTATGAACTTTCTGTTTTATATGATTTTGTTGTTACCAATTTAATCATTACTACTTCTATCTTCAGCCAAACGCGATTTGCTGGAAGGTGAAGTGGTGTTAAACATCCTTTTGTCTCTTTGGATTCCACATTGTCTCGTGCGGATGCCATCAGAAATGTCTCAAACCTCTGTGATGCTTTTACTGATGTGTGCATGGCATCTAAATATATTCTTCCACTAGATGTCTGCTGACCATGTGGATAGTAGGCCTTAAAAATGAAGTAAATGGAAATGTAAATCTCAACCTATCACATTCATTAATAAGATTAAATCATGGCTAAAACAGTTCCAAAATTTGCTAGGTTTGCTCCAACTTGAAATGCCCACAACAAACAAGAACTTTCTTTTTACGTCTTTGCTGCATGGCATTCATTAATATCTAGGAATTACAAAAGGCAGAAGTTTCCAAACAATAGATTTTCTGTCTATTTATACTACCTAACTGGAAATTTACACACAACACACTCCAATATCATCCAATGCTTCTGACACTGTGGCACTCTTTTCTTCAAGGGTAAGATTTGCAATAGATACACATATAAGAGGAAAGAAATATGCCTCGCTCTCACCATGAGAAACATGCCATTCTTTCTTCTTAGAAATTCTGAAAAGGAGTGAGGAACACTCTTTTTGAAATTTTTTGTTTTTTCTGTAAATAAAGAGAATAAGATTTGCACTAACATTGTGTACAATAGCAGAATAGTACAATCATTTGTATTTATGTTCATCAGTAAGCTGTCTTTTTCAGTGCAACACCCAAATAACACGCTCATCCCAACCAATGTTGTAAAAATGAGAAAAGCAATGCACTTGAAAAATGCCGTCCTTCCTCTTTACTTTACTCAAACTAAACTCAGTAATTAGTATATTATCTGGGGGAAATGGTTCAGTCATGTTGGCATAAAAATTTTCATGCAAATGGTTCACTCGATTACTACAATGATATATCGGTTAAATTTTTAATCCATTCATCATATTTACCACTATTCATCTAACTAATATTCCAAAAATTATCCCAATTAAAGATTTTATTGAGTCACAAAATTCACCTCATTGATAGTAGGTATATACCCATTAAGATTTTCACCCTATTTGCACACATTTAAGTATTGAATTGGATTTTTTTTAAAAGTTTTAGCTAATTTGGTGATTTTAAGCATGATAAACCAATTGGATTTAACCTATACATCATCGTGAATCTAAACATATCATTTGTATGGAAGTTTGGTTGGCAATATCACCATGGAATCATTTTACATCATCCTGATGTGACAAATCAAGAAATTAAATAAAAAAAAATAAGGTAGTGAATGCTTTTATTTTTTTGTTAAATAAAACCTGATCTTTCGTGAGCCTTTAATGTACCTTTTGTTACATGTCACAACTAAAATGTGCAATTATTAGCAGCATGAATATTGAAAAGCATTTGTGCCCCTCACTGGAGTTCTAGCTATAGCAACTGATGACTGCTCAAATTTGATATTCCTATTCTAGCTTACGGCATCCGGACCGCTCGTCTGTTTCACCCCTGCTATGGATCTTTCAAAGCTTGCTACGAATAAAGGAAAGGCCTGATTTTTGGATAGGCTAGTCAGATGTCCTGGGTCATTCCAGATTCTCATGCTTGCATGTGCCGAAAGAAATACATGTGGAATGGTGTAAGTGGTGCTAGCTAGCCAGCCAACATCTGTGGTGGTTAGGATTGGGATTTCTAAGTGTGGTTAAGGGTTTGTTGGATGGGGTATTAAGCTGCCTGAAAAAGGGAAGTGGGTGGATGGTTGAGATCTAGTGGATGGTTGGTTGGGTAATTGTGTTTCATACCCTTCTTGGGTATGGTTGGCCACACTAGTGCAACTAACTTCCACGTCAGGAAAGTTCCAATTTCATCAGGATTGCATGATACCAACCATGAGAATGTTCCATGCTAAATGGATGGCGGATAAGGAAATTAAACTTTCAGTGGTCCAAATTTCATCAACGAAATTCCTCTTTTTGTACTGTTAATAAAATATCATTCTGATCATGTGATTTAATCCTTCATACACAATCTATTATGGAACATGTGGTCTGGGTAGTTTAGACTGGCATGCTTGTGTCGCTCATCCACATGGAATGGTACATATGTATATGGGCCTGCTTTTGTAGCAGAGACGTTACACCAATTTTAGTTCTTTTAGAATATTTTTTTCTAACTATTACATATATTTTTTTATTAAAAATTATATCTATTTTGTCTCTATCTTATCACTGACGTTATTCACTGTACTATTGACATTATTTTTCTTTTTTTTTTTCACTGTAAGTCCTTTCCTTTCCACCCAACAAACAGACAACTGTAAGGTAGACGTCCACGGAAATTACAGCACCGCCTAATGATGCAGTTCGAGAGCATTTTATGTGCCGTAAATGCTAGTAAAAAGAGATGAAAATAAGCAATTTCTATGGACCCCATCATGATCTTGTAGCAGAATCCACGCTAACCATATTCAAGCCAAAGAGAGATTACAAATATGTTTGAAAACAGACCAAATTCAAACATCAAATTAAACAGTCCCAAATAAAGCTAAATAATTACCATTAAAGCATCTAGGTTGTGGTTATTTATTTGGTTAGATGTCAATGTGAGTTCATAAATGTTTCACGGCATCATGCTCAGACTAGATTTTCAGTATAAATTTTGTATTGATTCTGTGAACCATTTGGGCTTAATTTCTATGAGAGCGTTTTTTATTTAAATGAGTAATCATGTGATAGCATACTTTACAAATGGTATAGATTTTGATAGCTCACTTGATTAATTATCTACGACTAAAATATGGTAGCTTCCTTAATTTGTCTTAGGTCTAGTTAGGCTGCACGTTTGATTTAAGCACTTCTTCAAAAGTGCTTTTATAGAAGCATATTCACGAGAAACATTAATTTATAGCTTCCGCAAAAACATGTAAAACAAGCTTTCTTGGTGAGTAATAAGTATGGCTAAGTAATTGCCGTGTTTACATGTCTAAAAGTACTTTAACCCATCTGAAACGCGCGGCCAAACTGGCCCTTAGGAGATATTGATCCATGTCAGTAGGGATTAGAAAAAAAAAAAAAATCTTACCACACACATATATGGAAGAAATTAATTTTACCAACATTGGCTGTGTAATCACATCTTTTCAACCCAATATGGTATTTTGATCAAATCAAAGTCAACTGCTATAATTATTCTTATAAACTTTACTATAATCTCAAAAATTTGCTTCATCAAGAACTTAGGTCAATCAAAAATCAATTTCACATGGTTAACTATGAAACTCTAAAAGTATTAAATCTTGTGGCTCTAAAAAGCTTTCCTTGATATGTTTCATTATAGTTTTCAATTAAGATAATTTTATACTTGTAATTAAATATATAAATTAAATAATATTTTTTCCTTTGATTTAATCAAAAAGTCTTTATAATATATATACATATATATAATTCTCTATTGAAATCGGTTCCGCCATAAAACCTTTTAGTTTTTATAAATTGTGATATTTTTATTAAATCTATCCAATCGTCACATTTATTTCTATACCTAATCATAGAACGCAAACAAGCACTACATTCGGATACTTAGGTGGGCCATAACATATGTAAATTAATAAGATTGCTTAAATTTTTTCTATGTTTTGCTTTAAATAGACTTGCAATTGAGATGATTTTTATTATTCTGGGTAAACAAAGTTTAGGTGATTTTGCCCATGGTCCTGACAGACACAACTGAGAAAGTTTTAGTCCAAGCAAAACCCAAACCCAACAACTCATAGGCAGCCCAAGCCGAACTAATTTATCATATGTTTAACGAATATGGGTTTCAACTTCAACGTAGGGTACCGGCCCATTCAAAACAATACCCAGGTATATCTACTTAAGTGGGTGGTGTTGCTAAAATTATGCAACCAGCCGTGTAAGCTTAATATGTTTGATCCGACAAAACAGCAACAATCATATGAGTCATAAAAAAATTTGGTGCAAATTAATCAAATGAATGTATTCTTATATGTAAGTTAAAAAAGTGAGGATTTATAATCACCCAAGTTTGATCTTACAAGTTTGTATTTTAGTTATGTTTGATTTTGAGACTTTATTAGGATTTTAATTATATCAGCTCAAATTATTATTATTATTTTATAAGTTAGGGTTTCGAATAGTTTGTATAAGCTTCCAAAATGAACTATATTCAAACAACCACGATCACGAAGCAGTCTCTTGAATTTCAAACTCACACAGCCGTCCACAGGCAGTCATATCAAGTACAAATAGCCGGATCCCACAGTTTTCCAAACTCCCTTATTTCTACAACAAGCTTATCTAATTCTCTGTATATGTCTTGTGATTGATGGTGAGAACTATCAGCCGCTGAAAAGACATGCACTCTATTATTCACATAGATCCAACTGCAACCAGCCGTTTTCCTCACTCCTCTGCTTCTCATCATCCTCCTAACCTCTGCTGCTACTTTCCACATACCGGCTTCTGCATACATGTTGGCAAGGGTTACATATCCAACAGAATTAGAAGGCTCCATCCCCAACAGATGATTTGCTGACTCGGCTCCAAGTTCTACTTCGCCATAGACTCTACAAAAACCCAAAAATGAACTCCATATGACAGAATTTGGCTTGAGAGGCATGCTGTCCATCAATTCCTTTGCTTTTCTCAAATGCCCATGTCTCCCATAAAGATCGATAATGCAAGCGTATTGATCCAAGTCAGGAACCAGACCATATTCCTTCCTCATAGAGCTGAAGTAGTGTAAACCTTTCTCTAACAGCCCTGCATGGCTGCAAGCAGTCAGTACCGCAGTTAAGCATACATTGTCTGGTTTAACGCCTTCATTGATCAAGAGCTCAAACAGCTCAATCCCATCTTCTGGCCTTCCATTCTGAGCATAACCCACGATCATGGACGTACACAAGACACTATTTTTCTCAACTGTATGATCAAAAACAAGACGAGCCTCGTCAACACTCCCACACTTTGAATACAAATCAACCAAAGAGCTTGCTATGAACACATTTAGATCCAGACCCATCTTCGTAACAAATGTATGGATCTGTTTCCCCTGTTGGAGCACTGCTAGAGACCCACAAGCATTCAAAAGGCTGGAAAACGTGAAGTGGGTTGGAACTATCTCGGTCTGATGCATTTGCATAAACAGCTTCAAGGCCTCTTCCCCAAGCAAGTTCTGAGAAAAGCCGGCTATCATGGCATTGTAAAGAACGACATCCTTCTCTTTAACTTCATCAAAAGCTAACACTGCTTCCGGGATTTTCCCAAGTTTTGCGTAGTAATCAATAAGAGAGCTGACAACAAAGCTATTGTCCTCGAAACCAAGCCTAATTACATGAGCATGAAGCAATGAAGCATGCTCGAAAGCTGACTCCAGCTTCGAGCAAGCACTAATTACACTAGTGAAAGTGAAGTGATTGGGTCTAATCTCACTCTGCAGCATTTCCTTGAAGAGTTTAAGAGCCTCCTCTCCACACCCATTTTGAGAAAGCTCATATATCATCGAAGTCCAAGAGACGTGGTCATGCTCCCTCATACCTTCAAAAACTCTCTTCGCATCAGCCATTGCCCCGCATTTCGCGTACATATTTACAATTGCGCTGTTTAGAACCACATTATCTTCGTATCCAATCCGTATTGTCCTAGCATGGATCTGGGAACCGAAATCCTGATTTAGCACCTTGGAACAAGCATTGAGAACGCTGCAGACAGCATACTTCGTGAGCGTTATCCCCAAGTCATTGGCCCGGCAAAACCACTTCAGAGTATGTTGGAAGCTCTCGTTCTTGGCCAGTTCTATGATTGTGGAGTTGTAGAAGTTGGGATCTCTTGCAGGAACTGCATCGAAAACTACCCGTGCGCTTCTTTCGGGAGTTTCATCAAACGCGTAGCTGGCAACAGAATAGAGGCTTTTTCGACCGCTATTCTCAAATCCACGTTTGGGTGGCGCCACTGAAATCCCAAGGTGGTTCCCACCGCCCATCTAAAGGCTACTACTGCAGCGGACGGAGGTCATCTCAGTCATCTGCAGCAATGATAGGCAGAAACTGTTCTGTGGCCTGTTAGTTTTCCCAACAACGGGCCGGACTAGCCCCACCGGCCTTCTGTGAATATTATCTGCTTTTTATGACGTGGCAAGTGGGGTGTAAACTGGGTCAGGGTCAACCTAACCCATGTTGCTTAGTGCTGGCTTAGAATTTTTAGATTTTAGTTGACAGAGTTAAGGGCTTCGTGCAGCCCATGACTTGCTTAAGTATCCGAATTTTGGCCCACACACACTGTGTGACTTGGGACCGTACAGTTCCCATAGCCTAGAGGGTTGTTGCTAGGCTCTAGGGAGGAGAAGGGGCACGTACAAACATTTTCCCAGCTCCACGCCTGGGTCCGAAAATGACATCTCATTACAAAAATGATGGGCGGTCCACTTGAATTTTGTGCAGGTCTGAGAGGCCAATTTGTACCAAAACACTTTAAAAATTATTTATTTTAAAATCACCCAAATCAAATGTTAATCACCAAAAAATTAGAACAGAGGATTTTTTACTTGCTGAAATTATTTAAAAACAATTAATCACTTATATCACATTATATATAATCCGAATTCTTATATATATATATGGACTAAATAAACATACAAAAAAGTTTACACTGTTAAAAGTAATTTTTATCATGATTTTTGTGTTATAATTTTTATATGATATTACTTATTTAAAAAAATTTCATTCCTTGCGTGGGATGCAGTTCTCACGCAAGCCATTCCCAGGCTTTGGAACCAGGTTCTGGCGAGAGGCGTTGCCATCGCCAGGCGAGGACGGCGCGGTGCAAATGTCACGTGACTGCAGCCTTTTCGTTGGAAGACCCGCCAACAACTGCCGCTTGTAATGGGCGCATCTTGGGACGAGAGTATGGTCGGGGCCCACAAATGGACTTGCAACAAACGACAGTTAGAAGGTGGTGGCATTCCAACGCAACCAACCTCAGCAGTTTTGCCATCTTTCCAGCCACCCTGTGCCCTTGTCAGTCAGGCCCCCCTTGCACCTCATCTTACATTACATGGTGATGTTTACCAACTTTATTTACACGTAATAATCAATTTTCTATTTTAATTTTTATTTAAAAAACTATCTATTTTTATTCGCATTATAATAAAAATTAACTCCTCTACTTTTTCTATATTTTGCTTACAATAGTCAACTCAAGTGGACCCGTTTAAATACGTGATTGGGATAGGTTGGAGGCCTTGAAACTCCAATTAAATTTGAACGTAGATAAATATAGATGTATCTCCGGCCTAAGTTTCATGTGCTATTTAATTACCCAGATTATACTTAAATTCAAATTTTATTAAAATTATTATTTGATATAAATTTTTTAATTCTACTTGACATTTTAAAAGAAAATCTTATTATTACTACTATTTATTTAGTAATAATAATGGGTTATCATCGGGAGGAAGGAGAATAATGGGTTAATTCGGGAGGAATTCACGGAAAACGGATAAAAAGACATGCAAAATTGCAAATCAGTCTTATCATTCATCTTCCTAACAAACACGTGATTTGAGCCTTTTCAATTCAATCATTAAGCAAGGGCCACAGAGAGCGACGCTTCTCTGGGCGCCCGCGAGCGCTTTTACCGCGTCGCCACGCGTCTTTTGAAACGGAACGTGGATGGATGCCCATTCCCGCCGTCACGCATGAAGAGAAAGGAGCGAAAGAACACAAGAAAACAATGAGAGTCGCCTCGCTCCGTCATTCCCAAGCGGACACCACTTTACCCTCGCTATAGCTGGGGGTGTTCCGCCCCTCTTGTTGCTCCGTTAATTTGGATAAAGTGCATCAATAACGAGGAAAGTCAATAGGAGGAATGACATGAACGATATGAGTTTTTTTACTAGAAAATAATAAGAAACAAATTAAAAATATATATTTTTAAAATAAAATTATTATAATAGTTCGGATGTCATGTAAATCTTAAAAGGTGTGAAGATACTTGCATTGCCAAATTTTTAAAAATGTTTAATTTACCATTTCAAAACTGTCCGACTACTCGGATCCAGCCCCGAATGTGAATTACCAAGGCATCGTTCCACACCACAGAGGCTACCTACCTACCTACAATCCAATTCCTTAATTATATTTAATACAACAAATATTTCACATTGCTCGTGGTCGATCTAAACATTTTTGAACATCATAACTAAATAGATAATAATAAACACGATAAAATCAATCAGATGCAAATCTGGCCGTTGTCAAGCGCAGAAGTTGTACTTTTTTCGTTTCTGCGGAAAAGGCACCAAATTGCAGGGGACGATTCCATGCTTTCCACGTCCCGCGCATTCCCGCCTTCCGCAAGAAATGAGTCAGCTTGCGGCCTAAGCTAAGCGTCGCTCGACTCACCCGCAGACGCCCAGACCCTCTGTCGGTTTCCTCCTCTCCCTCCCAAACCCTGCAGCACCTCACCACTTCCCAAAAATACCTTCTCGATAGCCTCGCTCGCGTAGAGAGAGGCGGAAAGAGGGAGATGATGTCCTCGTCTTCTCAGGCCAGCCGTCAACAACATTCCAAGGCTCGTCCAGCCCAATCTTCTCGAGCCCGCCACCACCGACCCACCGACCGAGCCAGGACTCCGCTCAAACGCCTCTTCCGCGTCGCCTGCATCGCATGCGGAATCCAGTTCGGGTGGGCCCTCCAGCTCTGCCGCCTCACCCCCTACGTTCAAGAGCTGGGCATCCCCCACGCCTGGGCCAGCCTCATCTGGCTCTGCGGCCCCATCTCCGGCCTCATCGTCCAGCCCCTCGTCGGCCACATGAGCGACCGCTGCTACAGCCGCTTCGGCCGCCGCAGACCTTTCATCTTCGCCGGCACCGCAGCCATCGCCGTGGCGGTGCTTATCATCGGACACTCGGCAGACATTGGGTGGCTGCTCGGCGACCGGGCGGGGGCGTTGATGCGGCCGCGGGCCATTGTCGCCTTCGTCATCGGGTTTTGGCTCCTCGACGTCGCGAATAACACGACGCAGGCGCCGTGCCGAGCTCTGCTCGCCGATCTCGCCGGTCAGTCATGCTTCCCTGGCTTTCGGTTTTGATGCCATTCTCTTTTTGTGTGTGTTTGTGTTTTTTTATTTTTTTTTAATGCTGCCGAATTGACAGTAAGAAATCCGGGCTGCATTCACTAGTGTAGTCCGCAGTACTAACGATTGCAAAAGACTCACTAATCAGGGCTCGATCGGCAATATGGGTTTGGTTGGAACGGGATGGAAAAGATATCAAAAGCACTTAAAATAATGTCAGCCATATATTATTATTGTGGAAACTGTAAAGTATATGTCAAATTAAACCTTAAAAAATAAAAATTTCTAAAATTCATTCAGGTAGCCGATAGGACTGTATGATGGTCTTTTATCGAGGGCGATGTATGTTGGATGGGGCTCCACAGAGTACTTAGCGAACTGGTTCTTGCGTCGTTGTCAAGCCATTCTTGTTTCTTTCCTTTTTTCTCACTTTTGCTGGAACAATAATGCCATTGAGATTCTTTCAAATGGCCGAAATCGTCTCTAGAGCAGGATATTTGCGGAGGATTGGGCAGTGGCATTTTTGTCATTTGAAGAAAGTCGGTGAGGAGTTTCGGGTTGAGGCGTACAGTTGATCATGATGTTTTGACCTGGCACACGTGTGAGATATGAGCCATTGATTATGTGGCAAATGTGGGCCATCTCGTAGGAGGAAAATCAATGATGCCTATGATTATGCATTTATCATCGACCCCCCATGTTTACCGATCCCTAATTGAAGATCACAACCGAATTGCGGCTGGTACACATGTAACTGCACATTCCGGGACTAAAGTATTTATTTATTATGCATCCGAAGTCTTATTCCACTCTAACTAAGATTTCATTGATAATATGTAAAATCCCACAGGAGACTTAAGACTTTCTGTAGGTAGGATTACCTTATTAGATTGACACGGTATCTAATAATTTTACTTTTTCTTATCATTATCTCTATTTTTAATATTTTTCTAATTATTCCATTAAAAAACTTATATTACTGGTGTCTCACGATACAACACATTTCTTATTGTTAAGGAACTCTAACACATATTAGTTATCGAGCTGGCAATTCGTTACGTCAGACTATTACCTTTTTAGGATCTCTCCAAATCCCGCGAAATCCGAAGTTAGGATACGCATCTCCAGAGATTCCTCTCCTAAATAAACTTCTTAGTTCGACCTGCGTACAGATCCGCAAGACTCCCGGCTACGCACTTCGCTCACCTATAAATATGAACCAGATATGCATCCCTGGGATAGATCATTCATTCTTATTCTATCCTCCCTCTAAAAGTCCCGTATAGTAACTTGAGCGTCGGAGTGTTCATGCCGGGAACACCCCCGATGTCCTCTAATCAGTGTTCTAGTCTTGCAGGAATCAAGGAGGGAAGATCGCGAAAGCTGCATCAGCATTTCGTTTAGAAACTGTCCAAACATTAGCGTCGTCTGTGGGAAGCGTTTCAAAAAGTTCGAAAAGATGTCAGATGACATTATAAACACAAACAACACTCCCTCTCTCCCTGTAGTCATCGACAACACACAGTCCACGCCGAACCAGAACAACACAGTGCCACAGCCTGAAAACTTGTCGACTCAACCCAGCCCGACAAACCAACAGGTGATGCAACACATGATGCATGAGATGATGCAGCAATTTATACGGCAACAAGGGAACAATTTATGTGGACCCCCTGCCGTGGAAGCTCTTCCACCATCGTTTCATCCCCAACGTCAGAAAGGTCCGACAAACGGATCCAGAGGCCCTTACAAAGCCGGTGTCTACATCACCGACCCCGCATTAGGAGCATTACTACCTGATGTGCGGGTACCACATCCAGTAAACGTAGAAAACACACCGGCCATGGGCATCTCGGCCAACAACCCGGTAAACACCGTCCATACCATCTTGGAGCCTATTCAGAGGCAAGTCGACTATGACCAGGAAAGAGAAGCATCTTCGCACCCCGGGATAAGAAAACTCCCAGAAGATAATGCCACTAAACTGGAAGGACGGAACACCCAAGGATGGCCAGAGAAGCAAGCATTGACAAAACGTTCCCCTTTCTGCTCGGAAATCCTGGAGAAGCTGATTCCCAAAGGATTCAGAATGCCATCCCTGGAAGGTTACGACGGCACCACAGACCCCGATACAATGGTCAAATGACCCTCGTAGGGGTCTTCGACGCCATTAAATGCCGCGCATTCCCGCTAACACTCAAAAGAGCAGCCCTGTTCTGGTATCAAACTCTGACACCAGAATCCATCAAATCCTTCAGTGATCTAGAAGAGCGCTCCCGGAAATGCTTTATAGCTCAACGGAGGCAGAAAAGAACAGTGAAGTCATTGATGATGGTAAAGCAAAGGGAGAACGAGACTCTCCGTGAATACGTGAGTAGATTTAATTGGTATACATTAGATGTGGAAAAGCTAGACCACAACATTGCGGCAGCAGTACTCCAAAGTGGAATTGCAGACCTGAAGGTCAGATACCTGCTACACCTATGGCCCCCAAGAGACTACTCGGAGCTATTGGAAATGATGAATCGACACATAAACGCAGATGAAAGCACTAGAGAAGAGGATGTTAAAAGACAACGGAGCCAGTCGCGATCCCCGCCTTCATGGCTGGAAAGAAGCCACTGTCGACGTCACCCTGGATCCGGGCAAATATCTTCTGCTCACGGATTCGGGAAAAGTAAACCAACAACAACAAACAAAGATACTCCCAGACACACTCTTAATTGCTTTGCCACCCACGTCCTTCACGAAATCCAGAGACAGGGATACCAGGTCCCCTCTCCACCAAAGATCAAAAGAAGAAGCCATCTAGATCGAAGCAAATACTGCCTGTTCCACAAAGATATTGGTCACGACACAGATGAATGTCGCATCTTAAAAGAAAAAATTGAGAAGCTAATCAAAAGAGAGAAGTTACTACAATATGTGGCCGATAATCCCAGAAAAGCGGAGGATAAGCATCAAAAGAGTAGGGGGCGAGAAGAGAGAGAGAGAGAAGGGCCTTGCAACGGAAGATAATCAACCCACAGCAGGAACCATCAATGTGATATCCGGTGGCCCAGTAAGCCATCCCCCTACTCTAATAAATACGGTAGAAAGTAGCCCCAAAAGAAAAAGAAAAGAAGAAGAAGACTTCCTGATCATATTCTCACAAGAAGATAATCTGAATGGAGAAGACCCCTAGAACAACGCGGTGGTTATATCAGCCGTAATCCGGAATTACCAAGTGAAAAGAATCATGGTTGACAACGGTTCCTTGACAAACATCCTCTTCCACCATTGCTATGAAAAAATGAAGATCTCAAAGAAAGAGCTATAACTTTATGTAGAGCGATTAACCGATTTCGCAGGAGAAGGTGTCTTTCCAAAAGGAATCATCAACCTCCCATTTATGATGGGAGATGACCCGGAAAAGGTAACAACCCATCTGGATTTCCTAATAGTCGACATCCCATTACCATACAATTCCATTTTGGGATGCCCAGGCCTCAATAAGATGAAAGCTGTCGTATCCACTTACCACCTTGCAGTTAAATTTTCAGTCGGAAAAGGGGTTGGCATAGCCAGAGGCAACAGAAAGATCGCCCAAGAATGTTACAAAATCTCAATGAAGGAATGTCGAAAAGCATGCAAATAGACACCATGGATAACAGGGACGAACAACAAATCACCCGTAATGAGCCGATAGAACTTCTGGTCACGGTCCCGTTGACAAACGGATCCGAAGAAAAGATTATCCGCATCGGCTCCGCCCTAAAATCACCATTAAGAGAGGAACTGGTCGACCTGCTAAGGGAGAATGCGGATGTCTTCGCATGGGAACCCTCAGATATGCCTGGAATAGACCCATCAATCCCCTCCCACAAACTAGCGGTCGACAACAACCACAAACCAATGAGGCAAAAGAAGCGACTTTATTCCCCAGAAAAGAAGGAAGCCATTGCGATAGAAGTAAACAAACTTCTTGAAGCAGGGTTCATCAGACCCATTCATTATCCAGAATGGCTTGCCAATGTGGTAATGGTAAGAAAGGCAAACGGCAAATGGCGCATGTACGTGGATTTTACGATGTTAAACAAAGCCTGTCCAAAGGACAGTTACCCTCTTCCCAACATCGACCAGCTAGTAGACTCTGGCATCAGGCCATGAGCTACTCTCCTTTATGGACGCTTTCTCCGGATATCATCAAATCCGGATGCACGAGCCAGACCAGAAAAACCAGCCTTCATCACAGATGTAGGAACGTTCTGTTACCAGGTAATGCCATTCGGTTTGAAGAATGCAGGGGCAACCTATCAGAGGATGATAAACAGTATATTCAAACATCAACTGGGAAGAAATATGGAAGCATATGTCGACGACATGGTGGTCAAAAGCAAAATCAAAACCCACCACGTTCAAGACTTGAGGAAAACCTTCAAAACCCTCTGAGATCACAGAATGAAGTTAAACCCCCAAAAGTACACATTTGGAGTAGAATCAGGAAAGCTACTGGGCTTCTTAATATCCCAGAGAGGCATCGAAGCAAATCCAGAAAAGATTCAAGCCATCCAAGACATGACGACGCTTAATAATATTAAAGATCTTCAACGATTGGCCGGGAGGTTAACAGCGCTCAACAGGTTCCTTTCAAAGTCCGCCAAAAGAAGCCTCCCATTCTTCAAGGCTCTCCGCAGAGAGGCAACTTCAGATCCAGGCAAAAATGAAATAAGCGCAGAAACACGGGAGGCCTTCGAAGAACTTAAAGTATACCTCGCCTCCCTCCCTTTACTAAGTGCCCCCAAAAGGGGGGAAACCCTCTCCCTCTATCTTGCAGCCGGATCCGAGACTATTAGAGCCGTTTTATTCAGAGAAGAAGGTCAATAACAAAAGCCCATATACTATGTTAGCAAGATCCTGCGCGGAACCGAAATCAGATATCCCACCGTGGAGAAAATCACATATGCACTCATAATTACGGCAAGGAGGCTTCGACCCTACTTTCAGGGGCACCGGATCCGAGTCTACACAGAGCAACCACTAAAACAAGTACTTCAAAAGATGGAACTCTCCGGTCGCCTCGTCAAATGGTCCATAGAGCTCAGCGAATTCGACATCGAATTCACACCCAGGACCGCAATCAAGGGGCAAATTTTGGCAGACTTCATCATAGAATGCGTCAAAACAGAAGAACCTGAAGAGATGCCGAACTCATCAGAGAATACTCCCCTAGAAACCACACCTCCTCACCAAAGAACGTTAATCCCAAAGCAACAGGACCCAACGACAGAGCCAGAATGGAAACTATATGTAGACGGCTCCGTTTTCAAAGAAGGCGCAGGAGCAGGACTCGTACTACAAAGCCCAGAGGGAAACCAAATCGAATATGCAATACGATACGACTTTCCCATCACCAACAACGGTGCCGAATACGAAGCTTTGATAGCAAGACTCAGGTTGGCGCACAGGCTCAAAATTCACAATTTGACTATCCACAGTGACTCTCAGCTTGTTGTGAAGCAACTTTCCGGAGAATATGAAGCTAAGGAACCGTTGATGAAACAGTACCTCTCTGCAGCCATAATTGCAATAGAACGGATCCGCAACACCAAAGTCCTCCAAGTGCCAAGGGAGAAGAACGAGTATGCCGATATGTTATCAAAACTAATCACAGTAACTTGTTTCTTCCCCCAGAGAACTATATTGATCGAACATCTCACAAAACCGAGCATATCGGAGGCTGAAGAAATGACAGTAGAAGACTCAGAGGCATCCTAGATGGACTCCATCCACGCTTAAGAAAAGGAGAAAAGCCAACAGATCCACTCGAGACCAAAAAGCTGATGTGCTTCGCTGCCAAATTTGTGTATCTGAATAACAATTTGTACAGAAAAGGGCACTCACACTCGTACGTTCGGTGTGTCTCCAATAAACAAGGCCAAGAAATCCTGAAGATGATACATGAGGGAGAATGCTCAAACCCTATAGGCGCAAAGACCTTAGCCTTCAAAATAGTAAGACAGGGTTACTACTGGCCAACCATGGCAGAAGATTCAAAGGAATATGTGAGAAAATGCAAAAATTGCTAAAAGCACGCAAGCATTCCCCGTCTTCTAGCAACAAAACTGTGCACCATTAGCACCCCCTGGCCCTTCTATCAGTGGGGGATGGACATCCTGGGCCCATTCCCGCCGGCAGTAGGAAGAAAGAAGTACATATTCGTTGCCGTTGATTACTTTACGAAGTGTGCAGAAGCCAAAGCCACCAGGTCCATCTCCACAAAACAAGCAACAGACTTCTTAATGGGAAACATCATGTGCAGATTTGGGGTCCCCGGAATACTTATCACCGATAATGGAACCCAATTTGGAAGCGAACCATTCAAATCCTTCTGCAGAACACATGGAATCCAACAGAAATTTTTCTCAATAGCACACCCTCAGACAAATGGGCTAGCAAAAGCCACAAATAAGAACATTGTTACAGGCCTAAGGAAAAAAATAGAAGGCTCTGGAATCAGTTGGTACAAAGAGCTACCAAGAATAATGTGGGCCCTGAGGACGACACCTAAAAGATCCGTGGGCGAAACTCCGTTCATGCTGACATATGGATCCGAGGCCGTGATATCCGTAGAACTCCAAATACCCTCTGCCAGAACAGGCAACTTCGACCTACAAACCAACAAAGAGGCGCTGGAAGCTAATCTGGACCTATTGGAAGAAACAAGGATCAATGCTCAA